>PJEM01012289.1:0-47976 GCA_004023845.1 Helogale parvula | reverse complement strand
TTTGAGTCCACTTTTTAAAGAGAAGTCTGACTGGAAGTTTCAGCCCATCCTGTATACTTACTGTACACCAAGACTAAGCTACTGAACTGGAATCACGGAGGGTGGGAGGGTGGAGGGGGTGGTGGTTGGGTGGGGGTGGGGGATGATGAAGTTATTGGTAAGTAGAATGAAAAATCCAAGGAGGAAAGAAACTTACATGTGGAAGGAAGAGAAAGAATGTGGGATCTGAGAGGTTCTAGTTACTGAGAGCAGCCAAATTATGCCATCTCTCAACCATCTTTACCTATCACCAGATTGAACATGTGCATGACCCTTAAGCCAGCCTCACACAGCTGGATCTTAAAACCCTAAGCCAAACCTTGAAAATGAAGGAGAATGACTTCAAGGCACAAGGAAGGGAGGGAAGAGGAAAGCAGATAGTGTGGGAGGAAGAACCTAAGTTACGTGGGATCATTTGGGGCCCGTGGAACAAACCAGATAGAAAAGGATTTATGTATATCCACGGTGGCAAGCTGGATTGTAAATGAAAGCTGAGATGAGGTAGTAGATGCCTTAAAAGCCAATAGGATATAATTCTATGCATTCTGTGGAGACACAGCAAGTTTTAGAAAAAGGACTACTGAAGTAAATGTGATATGAATCTAAATCTGTAATGATAGATACATAAGGATGAATCTGAACTACGAGCAAGGAGACATTTAGACACTTTTTGGAATAAAGTCCAGGCATACAATGTTCATTGCATTGCCAGTACTTGGGGGTGACTGCAGAAATAGAAAAAAGAGAGAGATGGTTGACAAAAAAAAAGTGGTTAGTCATGAGGCAGGAGCCCTCACAAATGGAACTAGTAACATTAGAAGGGAGACGCAGAGAATCTCTCACTCCTTTTTTTTGTGCTACATGAGGACAGAGCAAAAAAATAGCTTTGAATTGATAAGGGAGTTCTTACTAGACACCAAATCTTGGATTTCCCACCCTCCAGAACTATGAAAAGTAAATGCTTGGGGGTGTAAGTCACTCAGTTTACAGTATTTTAGTTATAGCAGCCCAAACTGGCTGAGACACACAGGATGCCCAAATGCAGACTAATGACGATCCTTTCTTAATTCAGAAACACAAAAGCTGTTACAAAGGTGGTCCTGACAGTGATAGGACATCTGTTGGAAGTTGGCTGTAGGTGCTACAATTTAAGTTCTCTCAGAATAAAACAGTGATACACTATTGATTTGCCTTAAAGATAATGTTATGTCACAAATCTGAAAAAGAAAGATAGGAAATAGGAGAATAGTTAACCTCTACATCATTCTTATCTTCAAAGAATCTGTTGTGAACTGGATTTGATGGGGAACTTTTGGGAGGCACTATGTCAAGGAAAAGGACTCTGGGGCAGAGTCAACATCACTCCAGAAGTTTTAAAATAATGTAAATGGGAAAATGTTACTGACTAATAAAAAAATTTGGACATGAGGGTAGATGGGGAGAAGACAGAGAAAACAAAATATAGGATTCTGAAGTCATACATCAGTGAAATAGTGTAGCTTGATGCTTAGAGACACAGATTTTATAGCCAAACTGCTGGTTTAGACTAGCTTTGCTATTTCCTAACTCTGTGGCACTGGGAAATTTATTTAACATCTCAGCCTCAAATTTTCCATCTGTATATTAGAGATAAGAAATATATTCAAATGGATTATATGAGTTGTTATTTGCAGAGTACTTTATATGCTTTTAACTAAAAATAAACCTCAGCAAAGTCTTTCAGCAAATTATTAGACAGATGGTTGTTGAACATGTGGAGAAGGAATCTGTGGTCATGAGAAGCCCGCATGGGATTCTTAACATGCCACACTCAAGTTACCTAATTTAATTTTTTGGAAAGAGCTAATTAGATGATGGCTAAGGGGAAGGAGATAAACTTAATGAATCTTGATTGCAGTGAAGCACTTAATAAAGTATCTTATGATATCCTTGTGAACAGATAAAAAATGTAAGTAGATAATTATATGGCTGGGAAGTTTCATGGTTGATTAAATAGATTAAATAACCATATAACGTTAACCTGGAGGGAAGGTTTTAATGGTGTGGATATGACTCTATCCTTGGTTCTGTCAAATATAGTATTTCTATTAATAACTTAGAAATACAACACATTTACAAAATGTGTAGGTTTAAAATGGGTGCCTGGATGAGAAGGGAATAGTGTCAATTATATAATCTTGGAGATCATTTAGTTCAATCTTTCATCTGACAGCAAGTTCTTGCTAAAATAACCCTGAACATATGATTACTAATTTTGAAGATATGACGTAGAACTTGTGAGCATTTTCTCTTTTTTAATTCTAATTTCTAGACACAATGTTTTTGTGACTTGGTTTCTTTATATTTAAAATGAGGATAATTCATAGCAGCACTGTCAACAATAGCCAAAACCTGGAAAGAGCCTAAATGTCCATCACCTGATGAGTGGATCAAGAAGATGTGGTGTATATACACAATGGAGTACTACATGGCAATGAGGAAGAATGAAATCTGGCCATTTGTAGCAAAGTGGATGGACCTCGAGGGTGTCATGCTAAGCGAAATAAGTCAGGCGGAGAAGGACAGATACCATATGTTTGCACTCATAGGTCTAACAGGAGAACAGGAGAAACCTAATGGAGGACCAGAGGGAGGGGAAGAGGAAAACAGAGTTGGGGAGAGAGAGGGATGCAAAACTTGAGAGACTATTGAATACTGAAAACGAACTGAGGGTTGAAGGGGAAGGGGGGGAAAGAGGTGGTGGTGATGGAGGAGGGCACTTGTGGGGAAGAGCACTGGCTGTTGTATGGAAACTAATTTGACAATAAACTATTAAAAAAATAAAATAAAATAAGGATAAATGTAACCTACCTCTATAGGATAGTTAAGAAAATTAAAAGCATTATAAGTCTGTAGGATTGTCCCTGAATAATGGTAAATACTCACTATTAGATACCATCAGGCAGAACAAATTTCATATACGGCCTGAGAGTCTCTATGAGAATTATGTAATTACTTGAAAGGAAGATTTATGGTCATTATGTCTTCTGTCTTCTCCAAAGTAAACACTCCCAAATGCCCACACCCTTCAGCATCCTGGTCATTGTTCTCTGTGTTTGTTTCAGTGTTCCCGTTTGTCAGTGTTCTTTAAAATTATTGCTTGACCAAGGTTACTATTTAATAACCAGAATGGCCGGGGCAATAGCCAGGCAGATTAGACACTGACTGTGAAGATTCTGAGACTGAGCTAGTGCATGCCCACTAAGTGCCAATACTAAATTGAATGCAAGGGAACAGATTCCCTTTACTTGTAATCCTTTACTAACCCTGCACTAAAATCTTGTCATTTGATACCTCTAAAATTTTTATTGCAAACATCCTAAATCACCACTGCCTATCTATCCAACTTATCAGTGTTTCTCTACTATGATTGTTTGATTTTACTATGACCTTCTAGCCATCAATTTCATAAACTTTCTAAGTCCAGGAGCCTCTAAGAAAGTGAGAGATTTTGTTGTAAAGGGAGGCAGAGAAATGAGGTGATAGCTAAATTTCTTGTTCAATTTTGTTTAAAAAGATGGGTAATACTAGAATGTGTTTAAAACTGATGAGAGTGGTAGAGGAGATAGATGATGTCAGAGAGAGGGTTACCTACAGGAAATTTCTAAGGAGGTGGTAAGTCTCAACTTTCCATCTCTAGCCCAATCTTTTCCTCTAGCTCTGGAGCTCTACCTTTAGCTACCTATTGCCAACTCAACAGGGATGTATTTTACCATTAAGAATTTAACGTGGCCCAAACAGATCTCTCCCCATGAATCTATTTCTTCCTCTAGGATTCCCCATCTCTGTAAATGCCACCTTCTCCAATCTCTCACTCCAGATTAATCCTTGATTTGCACCTTTAATTCCATATGCAATTCACCCAGAAATCCTATTAGTTCTGTCTCCAGATCTGTCTACTTCACTTGCACTCCACAGTTGCATCCTCTTATAAGGCAGGATATGTCTGTTGTGTAAAACAGACACCAATAGGACTTTCTGCAACGATGGAACATTCTGAATGAGGGCCTTCTACTATTACATGTACCAACTGAGCACTTAAATATGGCTAATACCACCTTTTATTTAAATGTAAATAACAATGTGAACAGGACAGTGCAGATGTAGAATAACACAACAGCCTCATAACTTTAGACATAATTCACCTTGTCACCCTAAAACTCACTCCTGACTCAGCAGCTAGAGCATCCTTCAAATTACTTCCTTGTCAAAAACCTTTAGTGACCTCCCACTGGACTGGAACAAAATCCAAACTCATTACCATAGCCTGAGCTGCACAGTGGCAAAGCCTCCATCTTACCTCCTTCACCTCACTCAGTCTCCAATAACTCTGATGCCTCACCGTTCCCCAACTTACCAAGCTTTCCTCACATTCAAGGCCATTTTCTCACTTACATTAGTTACTTATATCCACTGACATTAAATAGTTACTATGTGTTGGGTAATACTCTACCCACATACTGGAGATACAGTAATGAGTATGAGACAGTCCTGCTCTCAGGACATTTTCATTCTGGTGAAGGGAGACAGATTACTAACAAATATATACTTTGTTAGGTCATGATAAATGCCACGAAGAAGAGATGAAGGAGGCCTATTTATATCATGTGATAGAGGTCTTAGAAAAGGTTAACATTTGAACAGATTTACCTAAATGAACTGAAGACATGTACCCTTCCTCTGCAACTTAATTCTTTCAGATTATTTTTAACAGTCGGTAATTATTTGTTCATTGTTATCTCATTATCATTTTCTTATTGTCTGTCTTCCCAAGAGAAAATGGAAGAGATCATTTCTGACTTGTTCACCATTGTGTCTGCAGTGTGCCTAACCCATTAGGAAATGCTTAGTAATGAATGAATTTAACCTGTACATTTAATATAGTATTTACTGGTTACCAATATCCTATATTCATAGGGTAGGTAAATAAAAGAAGACCAGATGAACCTTAGTTCTGATCATTTATTTTCATTAAGATATTTTAAAAGTGGTGCAATGGAAACTATTTGGATGCTATGTACTATTCCATCTACACTTACACAAATAACTAGAACCTATTAACTACATAGGTTTTACTACTTAGGAATTCTACTTAGGTAAATAGGAAGATTTATTAAGAAAAGATAATGTGGTTGCATATACTGGATAGTCCTAACTAGCTGGGAGGTTGCCAAGGGGGCTCTATGCTGACTACTATACAAATGATTACATAAATTGTATGTTTCATGGAAATGAAATTATATAAATATGTAAAATTGTATTAAATAAAATTGCATGAACTATCAAACTAATTATAGCTTCCTTACTTTTATAAAGAGAAATAGAAGCTAGTTATAAAATTATGTCTTATTTATAATCATTTGACATTTCTGAATTTTTTATTCATTAGAAGTTTTAAAGAGGAATAGTGCTGCTAGACCGAAAAATACTAAAGAATAAAAAAGAGAAAATTTTCCCCTGACATTCAGAAATGGGTTTGGTGGGAGCACTTGGGTGGCTCGGTCAGTTAAGTGTCTGACTTTGGCTTAGGTCATGATCTCACGTTTTGTGGGTTCAAGACGCATGTAGGGCTCTGTGCTGACAGCTCAGAGCCTGGAGGCTGCTTCAAATTCTGTGTCTCCCTCTCTCTCTGCCCCTCCCTCGCTGGTGCTCTGTCTCTGTCTGTCTGTCTGTCTCTCTTTCTCTCTCTCTCAAAAATAAACATTAAATAAAAAAGACAAGGGTTTGGCACTCACAGTTAGACCATGTTGTTCTGCTGTTGGACATAAACAATCTCACAGAACATCAACATAAGATAGGACTCTTTGAATCTCTGATAAGGTGTGACAAAACACAAGGTCATGTGCAACCCCCAAAATATCAAACATCAACCTCTCTTGGCTAAAATGAGCACTTGCCACTTCTTTACCAAACGCAGTTTTACCCTTGTTTGAGTCAGGCCTCCCTATGATTGAGATACCAGTCATAAAATTACTCCACTTCTTAACACCAACCAATCTCGAGCCAAGTCCACTTCTTTAGATGCTCTCCAAAACTACCTAACCAAAGCCCAAATTCTATACTAGGTTCTATCTAACTCTCTCTTTCTCAGATGCCCCATGGTGTGGATTCCGGAGTCTTTGGCTGTAGGACCTTGGTGGCAGTTAAGGTCACAGGGTCTGACGCTACAGACACCTCATATTAATCTTAAGGAGAACTGATAGCTTGAACTGTTGTATCTGACGCCCCCTCACTAGCTGCTTGAAATTCTTTGATAAGAAGTAATTTCATTGATAAGAAAAAGTTAGGTACCTTTAAAATTTCAAAGCAAACTGCCGAGATTGCTGGTGTTACAAATTATATATCACAGTAGAGATCAAGGTCCCAGAAAAAGGCAGTATTAAAACTTCCCTCTTGCTCTTTGGGATAGGCGGATTGTAATGGCGTCCTGAGGAGAACTCACTGGAGACTGAAGAAGCTGATGCAGTATTGGATTATAAAATCTTTGGAAAAGTTTTCTTCTATGATTCAGTCTCAGAGCAGGATATTGCCTGACATTCAAGTGTGATGGACACTATGTGGTCAATAAACTTCTGAAAATTATTCAAGCTAATTGGACTTTTTCACCTTTGACATTTGCTCCAGGTCTAAAATGGGCCACTCTTACTGTAAGGATGAAACCTGAGTAAACACTGTTTCAAAAAGTTACCTAAAACTGCAATGCAGTAATTGAACCTTTTAAAATATAGGGCTTCCTGAGGGAAAAAAAACAAAAAACCAAAACCAAAACCAAAAACCCACAGAATTAGAGCGCCCTCTAATGGTAAAATGAGATAGGAATCAGCTAAAATCAGGAAGAACTGGAGTTACAGGTAAAGATCCAGAGAGTGTGGTCTCAAGTTCATCCCACTGTGCTCAATCAATACTGCTCTGTGATTCTGATGAAGAATCTCATGAAAAATCACTGACAACAAATTACATGTTTCCCAAGGCAAATGCAGGTCACGTTTTCCACATATATGCATTACATAAATGCCACTTACTGTAGGCCATCTAAGAAAGATCAGTTTACCAAGTAATCTTGATTGCTGATCTGGTCCACCATAAATACTGACACAATCCCATTCACAATTCCAAGACTCTTCTGTTGTAAAGTCTTTAATCACTGCCTTCATTTTATTTCCTGACACGGAATAAAAAGTCCAAGTGCAGTTCAGCATGTTGGGATAAATGTGAGGATAATTGGGAGATGTGATCTCAGTAGAACTAACTGGAATCAAATCCAATACCGGACAACCCTGAGGCAAAAAGAAAAAAAATATTTAACACAATACTCAAGGAGTGGAGTTATTCTCTGAGTCTAGTTTGTAACAACTACTATGAGGTTATTACAACCTAAATTGCGGTGTACTTTAATTAACTTCTGTTACTCCTTCTCCGTACCCACTGTTCCAAATGACTTTTGTTTTGAAAAACTGACGGGCTCCAGAAGCAGACAGACTGAACTTCTTTGACTTCACTTCACAAACTGTGAACCACTAAACCACCCACATCTACACTTCAGTATAGTTTTGCTGCTTATATTTAAAATACAATCTTATTTAATGATCACAATCATGATAAATAGACTTTATCCTCTTCAGTCCACAGATCAGTGATCACTTCGATATGCAACAGATATGTCCTAAGACTTGTAGGACTTGCCACAACAACAGCTCATTTCCCACACAGTGCAGGAAAGATAACTCGACACCACAGAGTGGGAGCAGAAAACAAGGGAAGCAGGTTGAGAAGTTGATCTGCGTATTTGGTTAGATTGAATTCCTGAATAAATCATGTCCTCCTAAAGTTCAGCCTCACAGCATGTACCATTAAAATGCAAACATTTATTAGTTAGGGAAATTTGGATCGCTTTCAGATAGTTGAAATGTAGAAATTAAGATTCATAAGGGCAAAAGGGCTATACCAAAAAAGAGAACTGAAGAATTCAGTGACATTTGGGGCCTACTCCAAACATTATAGGTAAAGTCCAATCTGAAATTAATTCCATCCAAAAATTGATATACTTCATCAATAATCTTATCATCTTAGTTTCATTCTGCAATGGTCCAGCAAAGAAAAACAGGGAAGGGGTGCCTGGGTAGCTCAGTTGGTTAAGTCTGACGTTGGCTCAGGTCACGGTCTCATGGTTTGTGGGTTCAAGCCCCACATCAGGCTCTCTGCTGACAGTTCAGAGCCTGGAGCCTGCTTCAGATTCTGTGTCTCCCTCCCTCTCTGCCCCTCTCCTGCTCGTACTCTGTCTCTCTCTCTCTCTCAAAAATAAACATTAAACATTTAAAACAAAAGAAAAACAGGGAAAATATATATGTAATCCAGAAGACATAAAATATATGGGAAGAATGGCCATGAACAGACTTCAAGTAGGTAGGAGGATGCCACAGACCAAACAGATGGGTTTCTCCCCCATTATTTGAATAAGGTGCTACCTCCTCACTCTCTATTCCCTAATGTGCCCCAGGTCTCCACTACCCCCAAAATTTGACATAAGGAAATTAATACAAAGGCATAATTTACTATAAAGTGACTAGAATCAGGCCACAAATACCTGAAAGTGTGTAACTAGTCAGAGTATACTTCTTACTAAATTGTGGTTAGCAGCAATCATTTTCCACTCTATTTTCACAATATCATATAACCACAGCTAAGCCAACTGGATTCCTTATCTCCTTTTATGGTCTTACCTTGATCATTAATTTTCCCTCTCTTGGAATCTAGAATAAGAGAAAATTCAGTGTCAATGCATCCAACTAAATACTTTATATTCCTTTATTCTTCTAATTATAAAAGCGATACATGCACCTTGCAACAAATTTCAAAATACAGAGTCCAAAGAAGATAAAAAGTCTCTTGTAGTCCCATCCAATAAGTAAACAATATTCATATTTTAACATAAATCTGACAAAGTCTTTCTTATGGTATATACACAATTTTTTAAAAAGTTGTATACCACTTTATACCATTAAAACCATTTTCTTCCACTTAATTTATTGCAACTATTTTTCCATACTAGTAAATATTTCAGATAATTTTTAGTGATTCTATATTTTTGATCCGCATAAATGTAACATAACTTGTACTGATATATTTTAATTTGTAATTTCAAAATCTGAATGATCAGTCAGATCTTTAAAAACTATATATGGGGTATACATTTTGCTGTCATTGGAAAATGTCTATACCAAAGGTTGTCTATGCTTATCTGAACAAAGAAATTGAATATATGTAATAATAGTGACTCGAGTTGACACCTCAAACACTGGCTCTCCGCCAGGAGGATTCCCATAAGCAAATGGATGCATTTCTTACCCATTCACTGGACGTGGAGCTACCTCCTTACCCTCTTCTCCCTAATCTGCCCCAGCTGGAATACCATTTCCTTTATTCAAACAATTGCTGCACACCAACCATTTACTTGGCATGGTTGTAGGTTTTGGAAATAGCTGCAGTGGGCCATGTTTGGTGGGACTGAGAAGCAGCAAGAAGGGTGGTGTGTTAGTGCTGAGAAAGCATTGGGGAAAATGATAGGAGAAGAACTGAAGGAGGTAGTCAAGATCCAAATCATATAGCATCTTGTAGGCCACTCTAAGGACCTTGAATGAGTTGAGAAAATATTGGAGGATTACAGGCAGAAGAGCTACTTTGTTCATTTTAAAATAGTCATTCTAGCTGTTATGAATAAAGCAGACTAAACAAAGGCTGCTTGTATCAGGATGCTGTGATAGAACTGTTGAGAACTACTTGCTGAAAAGCTCACAGATTAATTATATGCAAAATGGAATATGAGAAGATAAGTCAAGAATGACCAAGGTCCTTAGCTTGAGCAATTAATTAATAAATTGGAGTTGTCATCCACGAGATGGGAAAGACTGGTGAAGAAAGAATTTGGAGGCAGACTAAGAAATCCAGTTTAATTTTGGTCACATCAAATTTGAGATGCTTATTAGATATTCAAGTGGAGGGGGAGGTAATTGGTGATACAGTGCTGGAGGTCAAAAATAAAAAAGAATTTGGAACTACATTTGGGAGTTATTTGTGTATTGATGGTATTGAAAGCTAGGGATTGGGTGAGGTCACTAAGGAGTGAGGATAGGTAAAGAAGAAATGAGAGT
Organism: Helogale parvula; assembly: GCA_004023845.1. Classification (NCBI taxonomy): domain Eukaryota; kingdom Metazoa; phylum Chordata; class Mammalia; order Carnivora; family Herpestidae; genus Helogale; species Helogale parvula. The sequence continues at coordinate 37,750 of PJEM01012289.1, read as the reverse complement.
CAAAGACTGGGTCCAGGGACACCTCTACCTTCCGTGGTAGAGAAAATGAAGAGCAACCAGCCAAGGGCTTGGACAGAGATCAGTGAGGTAAGAGGACAGCCAAGAAGAGTCGTTTCCTTGAGACCATGACAAGTAGATTCCAAAAGGAAGGTAAGCTTATCTGGGCCAAATGCTGTTGGGGCAGAGAAGGAACTATTAGATCTGGACTTGGGGAAGTCATTGGTAACTTTGATAAGACCAATGCCTGTGGAATGGTAACAAAAAAAGCCATATGGGAATGGATTTAAGAAAAAAATGAGAGAGGAAAAGAGGAGACAGTCAGTAGAAATAATTTTATGGTCTTTGTGATAAGAGAACAAAGAAAACCCTAAGTTTTCCTACAATTCCATTGCCATCCTTGACCAACTAAACAAGATCCCTCCATTGTATATTATTATTGCATATCATATTTTTCCTTCAAAGCAGTACAGTTGTTTTCTGACTCTATATTTTTCTGTATGATTATTTGATTACTGACTACTTCCTTGACTAGACTATAAACTCTACTAGGGCAAGGACTGTTAGACTGTTAGACTAAATTCAATACTTTTAGTAGAAATGTTTCTCCAATTGTATTCCAATTACATTTTTAATAAGTATGAATTGATTAATCTTTTACTAAAAGTTTATTTATTTTAGAGACATAGGAGGGGGGCAGAGAGAGAATAGAGACAGAGAGTCCCAAGCACTTGGGGCTCAAACTCATGAGCTCTGAGATGCTCGCCCGAGCTGAAATCAAGAGTTGGACGCTTAACTGACTCAGCTATCCAGGTGCCCCTAAATTGATTAATCTTACAGATGAAGTCATTCTAATAACTGTTCAGAATTAAATCCAAGTTGCAAATGTTTTCTCCATGATACCCAATTTGTATAATTTGCAGTAGTTCTAGATTAATAGTTCTCAATTTCCATAATGCTATTGGTGTCTTCACCCAAACCACAGGAATATTGGGCAAAGCATATTTTTAAATAATCTGACTACAACCAATATAAATAAACTCTCCATTAAAAAAATGAAAAAGAAGAACTAATTGCTCTCAATATTAGCCCATTAAGGAAATTAATTTCAAAAGTGAAAAACTATTTGAAACTTTCATGCTAAGGATAAAAGTTTCCTACTATATTGTTATAATCTAAATGTCCAGAAAAACAGACAGAATTCTAGGTGTTATAAGAAAAAATAATAAATCTGATTGATCTTATACTTTATAGAGGTTTAGCTTGAGTCACACTTCAAACACTGTCTTTTCTTCTCCCCTAAAGCTAATAGAGAATTCAATGTTTATTTAATGACAGATTTTTCCTAATAAAGCACAAAACAAAAACATATTCATATACATACATGAAGGCAATAGACTTACCAGGAATATGAAAAGAATATCTCAAAGAAAATTCTTCCCTGGCCAAACTGACATTGTATGTGAAAATCAACATCATTAGAGGACCATGAGATTTTAATAAAGGTGAATTTCTTTCACATAATTTTCCTGCCCCAAATAAAGAAAAACACAAAGAAGCAATCAAAAACTTATTATTCATCAAAGCTAAGATTACTGAGCAATGTAAGAGGAAAAAAAAATCCTGATTTTGAAATTACAAATTTATACCATATGCACTACCAAGAATATAAAAATGAGAAAATTAAGAAGAATAAAACCCAGTTAGAATAGAAAGAATATGTTCCAGATTCCTGGAATCAAAGCAGTTCTAAGGAAGGGGTCGGGTCATAAACCAAATAGAACACAGGACCCAGTTCTTACAATATCTGGAAATAACCTAGGGAGATCTCTCTTTTTTTTTTTTAAGATTAAAAAAAATTTTTTAATGTTTTATTTTTTATTTTTGAGAGAGAGAGCAAGCATGAGTGGGGGAAGAGCAGAGAGAGAGGGAGATGCAGAATTGAAGTAGGCTTCAGGCTCTGAGCTGTCAGCACAGAGCCCAATGTGGAGCTCCAACCCACGAACCCTGAGATCATGACCTGAGCCAAAGTCAGACATTTAACCAACTGAGTCACCAGGTGCCCCCAATTTTTTTATTTTTAGTAGATTTCTACATCTAATATGGGGCTCAAACTGACAATCTAGTAATCAAGAGTTGCATGTTCCACTAACTGAGCTAGCCAGGAACCACTAGGTAGATCTCCTTAAAATGATGTATTATAAAAGAAGACAATGTGGTCTAGCTAATCCTCAGGGACCTAAAACAGTATTCTTGTCACCACACTGAAATAATCATATATAGGGAATATGTTTGAGACACAGCTATATATAACCCTCATTTACCTACAGCATAGCTAAATGAATAAGGGGCAAGGTATACCAATTAGCATGCTTCCCATGACAAACCATTTCTAACTTTAAGTGATCATACATAGTATTTTCTGAAACAGACATTCTAACAAAGGTAGTTTGCTCTAACACTCAATAGTATCAAGGTTTCAAGTCAACGATTCTAAGAATTAAGCTTTTGACTATTACAGAGAAACTCTGCCCTTATTAGTAAACGGATTTCCACAGGATTAGCTTCATTGAGACAAGAAACAAAATAAGAGATTTAATTCAGATTGCATGGTAATCTATATGAGACCATTCACTAGCCCTTCTGATCTGTGAAAAGAGACTAATGGTTAATCTAGGGCTTTAGGCTCTCAAAATCACATGGGTCAAGAGTTTGTCATTCTCTTAGAAAATGAACAGAATAAAAATCAAAGCTTTGGAGACTCTGGTTTTAACTTGAAATCACAGCTGAGTCAAAGATATTGGAGCCTATACATTTATTTTTACAGATCTGAAAATTTTTAATACTGATGTGTTAACATTCCCTATGTTATTTACCTTAAACCTTTCTCAGAGCTATTTAAAATGTCAAATTTCTTATTTGTTTTTAAATTTTGTCCTATTGAGGCATAAAAGTTTTTAATTATATAGGAATTTATTGATAATTTCCTGTTTCTTTTATTGCTTTTATATGAGAAGGTCCTTCTCCATCAATATTTACCAATTTTTTCTACGTTGTATGGACTAAGAAAAATGCTTAACTCTTGTCAGCTTTTGTAAACAATTATGAAAAATATAATTTATATTTTCCTCTCTGATTTGTAAAGCCAAATTTTTTGTACATGTCTTATATCTTTCCTTTTGGTCTATTTATTTCTACTCATGTATGTCTCTGGGTGTATGTACTACTCTATTTTTTTAATCATTAAAAAAAATTTTTTTTAACATTTATTTTTGAGAGACAGATCATGAGCAGGGGAGAGGCAGAGAGGGACACAGAATCAGAAGCAGGCTCCAGGCTCTGAGCTGTCAGCACAGAGGCCGATGTGGGGCTTGAACCCATGAACTGTGAGATCATGACCTGAGCTGAAGTCAACGCTCAACCAACTGAGCCACCGAAGCATCCCTAATTATCATTGTTTTAAAGTATGTTTTCGGGGCGCCTGGGTGGCTCAGTCGATTAAGCGTCCGGCTTCAGCTCAGGTCATGATCTCATGGTTTGCGGGTTCAAGCCCCGCGTCGGGCTCTGTGCTGACAGCTAGCTCAGAACCTGGAGCCTGCTTCAGATTCTGTGTCTCCCTCTCTCTCTGACCCTCCCCTGCTTGCGCTGTCTCTCAAAAATAAGTAAAAAAACATTAAAAATAAATAAATAAATAAAGTATGTTTTCATATCTGATAATTTGCCTCATCACCAAAAAGGAAAAAAAAAAGCCAAAGCCTTTGGGGACTCTGGTTTTAATTTGAAATTTAATCAAGACAGTCTCCTATAACATTTTCAGCTATTCCTATTTATTGTACAAATAGTTATTATCAGTTTCTTCCTCATTTTCTGGATAAACAAATTCTCATGGGATTTTCCTGGGACATACACTATGTTTATACATTAATTTGGTGTGAATTAATGTTAATTGTGTCTTTAGGTTTAGAACACGGTTGCAGTTCAACCTTCCCCAGAAATGCAGTCTTAACCAGTCAGTCAGAAATTTTCTGGTTAGCACCAATGAGGTAATGTGCCGTATGGGCCCTCTCCATTCTCCAAAGGAAGAGGACATAATCTGTATAAGAGCTCCTTTTCTTTTGCTAATGTTCTGCTCTGTTTTTGTGTATAACACCTTTTCCTTTTATACTGTTCCTCAAAGCCTCTCTCTACTTGCTAGATGGAATGCTGCCCAATGCAGGAATCCCTTAATAAAGCCTTCAAACATATGTGGTTAAATTTTCTTTAACAGTTATTCTTCTAGTTTTTGTTGCTCATTATAATAATTTTTCCATTCTATCTTCTATTAACTTTACTGTTGTATATTTAATTTATACCTATTTTTCCTCACGTGATATAGTTCCATGTAGTACATTTTTCAATATTGAACTATTCTTGCATTCTTGAGACAAATCATATTTGATTATGTTTAATATTAAGTAGCCTACTCACCTCAAGCACTGAATTAACCCCCAGAACTTATATATTTAATTCACAGAAGTTGAAATTTTAGGAAGTATGAAATAGCACATATATTTTATGAACTTATCCTAAGAAAAATAGGCATTTGGTTCATCAACACTATAAATTATAACTAACCTAGCTAATGTACTCTTCCCCCTTTTTTATTTCTTTGTTCTTCCGAACTTTGTGTACCACGACTCCCCATTGATGGAGAGGCACTGGAAAACATCAGTCTGATCTTTTCTTCTAAGCAACACAATTTTAAGGGTAGGCACAAAAACATATGTTTATAATTCAAACATGGCAGAAGCTTGCTTTCTTTATATTGATTAACATGGATTCTCTCATTTAATTCCCAAAACAGTCTCTTTGGCAGTACAAGTAACAGACATCCTATAAGGCAGAAAAGGAAGAAGTGTAGATAATACCAAGGGTTCCAGGTCCAGATTCTGCATTCTCCCCTTAATTACCTGTGGCCTTGTTGATGCTAAATGGGCTTAAGAACCAGGAACTTTCAGTGTTTATTAACATTTCCTTAAGTAGAAATACAAAGATTTTTAATGCACCTACTTCTGGGATGGTAATGTAAGTTCAAAGAATAAAAGGACAGTGGATTGGCAATTTTGTCAATTCTGGCAGGATTAGCTGTTTTATCAATTCTGGCAGGATCCTACCTAGGGAGAGAGGAACACTGGCATCTGGGACTTTCTGAGGGAGTCAAAGGCCACGACATTCCACAATCCTCTTCCTTTGGGCAGTCAGTTGGTTTCATCAGTCACAGGTATCCCTGACTAAGTCAACTGAGAGTTTATAACACACATATATGTGTGTGGTGGTAGTGATAGTGGGGTGTCCCTTTTGTAAATTACATGAAAAGCCAAGATAGTTATTATTATTCTCCTGTCACAATTCAGGAAATAGAGTCTGAGAAAGCTTTGGGACCATCCCCAAATCATTTACTATGTGGGCGAATGGAGACCTGGATCCAGTGCTATCAGATCTCCATCTGGACTGCCGTACACATCACATCAGGTAATGCTGCTCAGCCAACTTAAGCCCATTTTATTCCTTTTGTCCCTTGTCATCTCCCAGCCAAGTGACAAAACTGGCCAGAGAGACTTAATTCTGCCACAGGATTCTTGGACATATGTTTGTTTTCTCAGTGGTGATACTCCTCTGTGTCCCTTCTTCCTTTTTTCCCTAATGGCGAGAACTGAAACAGCCATTATGAGACCATTAGGGAAAGGCCAAGAGAACTCCCATGACCTTAGTCCTGATGGAGCTGAACTACTGAATTAGCAGTATGTCTACAAAACTCTGGACATTTCCTTCAGAAAAACAAATCTAAGTCACAGTAATGAGGTTTCCAGCTACTATCTAACTGATAAACTCAATGTCTTTTCTGCTGGATGTTATTCTGCATGATTAATATTACAGTCTTAATTTTCTTGTGTTGCAATTGCCTAAAACTGCTTTATCTATCCATCCCTTATTTTTGGTATTTCTGGGCAAATTTAATCTAGGTATGACCCCGGTAAGCAGCATATAGTTTGGGTTTTGTTTTTAACTCCATCTGAGACAGTGTTAGCTTAATCTCAATTACAAATCTAGAAAATAACAAGGCTATTTCAATACTACATAATTAACATCATCTATAAGTCACACTGAATACAGAACAATCTGAGAAACTTTCATAAAAAAATCAAGAATATGGTTCTTCATGGACATTAGTTACCTATGAATTTTTTGCCTGATCCAAATCCTTCATAAACCCATATATGACCCTGACAGGCCAAGGGTGTTGGCTTCATCTGGAAGTTGATAATATCAAGGCGAACGATGTGATTTAAAGGGGCTAATAACTTCCAGTGGCAACTGTGGCACAGATAAAAGAAAGTCAGAAATGATTTCCCAACAGCAAAGACTGTTATTTACTTTGTTCAGAATTTTATATATCACTGTTACTGACTCAATCTTTGTGCTTGGGTAAAAGAAAGATTTTTACTTTAAACTGTAACAATTAAAAAATACTTCTAATACATAATTTATTAAAAGTGTTAATTAAGCTCACCCATCATGGCAAATGGCTGGCCAACCACATGCCCTCCTCTAAATTCTAGTTGGCATTCTGTGAGTTAAGGACCTACTCTTGCTTGAATTTGTCCCAAACTCCCCTAAATCATATAAAGTTATTTAGGATGATAGTATGCAAATCTTCACTCCTCACATCACACTTTAAATTTATTCTGTTGTTTACTTCAAGAAAAATTCTTTATTTTGGCAATTTAAGAACCATTTATTGAATACCTAATATGTTCCAGAAGATTTTACATACATTATTTCAATCTCTAAAACTCTTTGATAGAGATTTGACTTTCTACTTTACTTAATGAATGATCTCTTCTTTTGAGAAAGTACACAGTTTATCAACAGGGATAATCTTACGTTCAGTTTTTGTATACGTAAGGCCTCAGACCGGGATCACCTCAAAGTCTATTCTTCGAGGAGAGGAGGGGAGAAAAATAAAGCCTTAAGGAAGCACTGCAGTTTGCCAAGGGATCATTCAGGAACTTCCTTCATCCCCCCTTCCTCACCTCAGAGTGGTTCCGTGAGAGAATCTTGGGATCTGTATGATTCCTCCTGGTTCAGTTAGAATAACATCCTCACAAGTGGCCACATGTTCTTGGTTTGAACTTTGGAGAAATTTGGGTGTTTTACTGCCCTTTGGATCTAAATATTTTTAAAAAGGCAATGAAAATAAAATTAATTTTTGAAAAGCTTATTCTATCCCTTTCCAGATCAGTCACTTTTCCTCCCTGTTTTAGAAAAAAGTTAACAGGAAGTGATTAGCCTCACTGAGAAGTCTCCATCAGAGAGCAGCACTTTTCTTGGAATTATCCTTGGCACAGCCTCAAGTCAATGGAAGACAATGTAGAAAAAGTATAGATAATGCTAGCTTTCTGCACAATTCCAACTAAAAGCAACATTCTTTTTTTTTAATGTTTATTTATTTATTGAAAGAGACAGAGAGAGAGCGAGCGAGCAGGGGAGGGGCAGGGAGAGCAGGAGACACAGAATCTGAAGCAGGTTCTAGACTCTGAGCTGTCAGCACAGAGCCCGATATGGGGATCGAACTCACGAACTGTGAGATCGTGACCTGAGCTGAAGTCAGATGCTCAACCAAATGAGCCACCCAGGCACTCCAAAAGCAACACTCTTACTATAGTTTTTAAGGAAAACCCTTTCACATGATATGCACACTTTTATCACTTACTGAACTTTTTCCCCAAATCTACTTCTGCAATGCTTTTGGGTACCAATGAGAGAAACCAGTGTTCAGTCACCTACAATTATCAAGGGTCAAAAAGGTCTGATAATTACTTGTTCTAAAATGCAATCTGATAACTCTGAATAACATAATATGTACATTTATATTGCTAGCATTTAATGTTTGGGTAGTTTAACTTAGAAACTCATTCTAACCTTTTATTACTATAAAGAAAACTGATACAGAGATAATAAATTATCCATAGCTAATCAACCAACTAAGAGTTAGAACCCTAACCTTCTGATCCACAGAAAAGGGCCTCTGTGAAATAAAATGACATCACAGTAAAAAAATACTGGCTTGAAATTAACATTTCTTAGCCACATTCAGAAATCATAAATCTGGATGATTTACAAGTCATTCAAATTATCCTCTGAGCAGTTTCTTTTTGAATCTACACCAATCTCAAATCACTTAAAGAGATTTTCCTTTCAAACACAAACTCCCCACAGAAACACCATCTCTTATGAACCAACGTATGTTTTGAAATATTCCTAAAAAGAAAAAAGTTGAGTTTTAACTTTATAATTATGTTTATAAAATGACCAAGCCTACCTGGGACTCTAAAGACAATGTAACTGATGCCGAAAGCACCTGGCACAAGGGAACGAAATGCCACTCTCACCAGTGGTCCGGAGCTCATGAAAATCATTGGGTAAAACCCTCTTCCATATAATTTGCCTAGGTTTAAAAAAATCTAGTAAGACACAAGAACTAAAATTTTTAGCAGTTTCTGTATTTCAAGTATAGCAATAATTTATGAAATATATTTGACATATAACATTGTGTAAATTTAGAGTATACAACATGATGATCTATTTATATACTCTATATACTGTAGTATGTCTGCCATTATACTGATAGTAAGCCTCTATCACCTCTCATAATTAGCATTTTTTTGTAGTGAAAATAAATAAGATCTAGTACCTCAGCAAGTTTGATGATTATACTACAAATGTTGACTATATTCATTCTACTATGCATTGGATCCATAGGACTTGTCCACTGGTTATAAGTTTGTACCAATGAATTTACTACACTCAGCAAAATGAGGAAAGGGGCTCCAGAACTCAAGTGACTCACCCAGAGTCAGCCTGGTATGGTGAGGAGTCAGGATCTAAACCCAGGACCATGAATCCAGTATCCGCCGTAGTCTGCTAGGTCATACTGCTCCCTTAACAGACAGTAGGGAGTAAATCACTTCATCATTAAAATGATGCTGATGTGCCACCTTCTAGCAAAGTAACCTACTTATAAAAATATCTCACAGCAGAGATCCATGATGAAAAACTTTCTACCTGAAAATGTATTCTTTCTCTAAAGTCAATCTTCTTTTGGGGCACCTGGGTGGCTCAGTCGGTTAAGCATCTGACTTTGGCTCAGGTCATGATCTCATGGTCTGTGAGTCCGTGCGTGTTGGGCTCTGTGCTGACAGCTCAGAGCCTGGAGCCTGCTTCAGATTCTGTACCTCCATCTCTCTCTGATCCTCCCCTGCTCAATCTCTGTCTCGGTCTCTCAAAATAAAGACATTAAAAAAAAATAAAGTCAATTTTCTTTTGCTTGCTTTGGTTTGATACCCTGACTGTACAATGTAAGGGAAAATTATAATTCCAGAACAATTAAGAGGGCTGATTAAGAAGGTGTGAGGGCACATGGGTAGCTCGGTCGGTTAAGCATCCAACTTCAGCTCAGATTCTCACGGTTCATAAGTTTGAGCCCCGCATTGGACTCTCTGCTGTCAGTACATGGAGCCTGCTTCGGACCCTCTTTTCTCTCTCTCTGCCCCTGCCCCACTTGTGTGCGCGTTCTCCCTCTCGCTCTCGCTCTCTCTCTCCCTCCGTCTCTCTCTCTCTCAAAAATAAACATTTTAAAAAGGTGTGAAAAGAACCTGAGTTTCTTAGGATCAAACTCATCTGCATTAAGAACAGGTCAGTACTGGGGCGCCTGGGTGGCTCAGTCTGTTAAGTGTCCGGCTTCAGCTCAGGTCATGATCTCATGGTACATGTGTTTGAGCCCCACTTTGGGCTCTGTGCTGATAGGTCAGAGCATGGAGCCTGCTTTGGATTCTGTATCTCCCTCTCTTCAGCCCCTCTCCTGCTTACACTGTGTCTCTATGTCCCTCAAAAATAATTAAAAAACATTAAAAAATGTTAAAAAAAAAAAAAGAATACGTCAGTATTGGGGCGCCTGGGTGGCTCAGTCGGTTAAGCGTCTGGCTTCAGCTCAGGTCATGATCTCATGGTTCATGGGTTCGAGCCCTGCATAGGGCTCTGTGCTGACAGCTAGCTCAGAGCCTGGAGCCTGTCTTCGCATTCTGTGCCTCCCTCTCTCTCTGACGGTCCCCTGCTCACGATGTGTGTGTCTCTCTCTCTCTCAAAAATAAATAAAACATTAAAACATTAAAAAAAAAAAAGAATAGGTCAGTATCATTCTATCATGCTTGCTTAAAAGTCACCCTGCTTAGAAAGACCTTTGCTGTGTACACTACAACCGAATGGTGCCTACATCCCAGATTCTTCTCTCCCTTTCCACTTCATTTCCCCCTGTGCCTAATATATATTTTATTTTTTTATTATGTGTCCACTCCCCAATAGAATATAAGCTTGATAAGGGCAGGGATTTTTGTTTTGTTTTATTTTGGTTCTTGTCCATATGTTTCACAACTGAACCTCACCACCAAAAAGAGTCAGTCTCTGGCCCCTAGTAGACACTCCTCACAAGTATTTGTGGAATAAGAGAGGGAAGAGATTGTATCTGAGAAGAAGCAAAGAACAGAAAACATTAGATGGCATAACACGTTAGGGTAAATGAGTTGAAATACTATTTGAAGAATGATCAAATACTTATTTGTAGCAAGTAGAGATCAATGCAGTTCTGCGACGAGTGAGTTGCCGGCTCCCACAGGGAAAAAGATAGCATTTTACAGCATAGAAGGACACAGACTGACATGAATAAGGGGTGACACCTGCTAGGTAGCACCTACAGAGACAGGGCAATTCTACAAAGTTCAAGCTGACAATTTCAAATCAAAGAAATGCTAGGTTGGAAAATTATAGGGGTTCCTCAGTTAATCAACAACAAAGCCAGGCATGGTTTTCAATAGGTTATAAAGATAAAGGCAAGTTTTCTCAGAAAATGTTTCTTTTTATATGAGACTACAGTGTATAAGAGATTGCTACAAGTTGGAGAGAAAATCACTTTTTCTTAAAAGAAAAAGATATAGTATCATGTTATCATATGAGAAAAAACATTGCAGCAGGATTAAAGAAGTTTGTAATTAAAATTTTCTTTCTGAGTTATGAGCAATGAATATTTAAAAATAAAAGCTCTGCGGGGTGCCTGGATGGCTCAGTCGGTTAAGTGTCTGACACTTGATCTCTGCTTAGGTCTTGATCTCAGGGTCATGTGTTGAAGTCCCTCACTGGGCTCCACACTAGGCATGGAGAATATTTTAAAAAAAAAATAGGGGCGCCTGGGTGGCTCAGTTGGTTAAGCATCCCACCCTTGATTTCAGCTCAAGTCATGATCTTACGGTTTGTGAATTAGAGCCCCGCGTCTGGCTCTGTGCTGAATGTGGAGCCTGCTTGAGATCCTCTCCCTCATTCTCTGTCCCTTCCGTTGCTTGTGCACACATTCTCCCTCTCTCCAAAAATAAATGAATAAACATTTAAAAATAAATAAATTTAACATTTATTAACATTAAAACATTTAAAAATAAAAGCTATGAGGTAAATCAAAGATCAAAGGTATTTACAGATGGATTTAAACAAACTTTTAAATTTTTTAATGTTAATTTATTTTGAGAGAGAGAGAGACAGACAGACAGAAGGGAAGGCAGAGAGACAGGGAGACACAGAATCTGAAGCAGGCTCCAGGCTGTAAGCTGGTCAGCACAGAGCCCCATGCAGGGCTCGAACTCATGAGCTTTGAGATCATAACCTGAACCAAAGTCAGACGTTCAACCAACTGAGACACCTAAGCACCCACATAAACAAATAAGTTTTTAAATGTTTACATCGACATAGAATAAAAATTAAAGACAAATGGAAATCTTAGGAATAAATACTTGCAACTTATGACAAAATAAAAAACGTCTTTATGTGTAATAGCTTTCACAAACCAAGAGAAAGAATAATACTAAAAAAATAGATGGTAATAAGAAATAAAAAGCACAAATAACTAACCAACCAATGAAAATAAAACTCCATTAATGACACAAAATGGTAAAGATGCCTATGAAGTTGTTACATGAGTTCACGCAGACGCATGGTAAAAAAGGTTGCCGTGCACTGCCGATGGGAGTAAATACTGATTTAACCTTTCTGAAGGGCAATTTAGCAGCACACATTGTGCTGAGAGTCCGAAGGCAGGATACTAATTTAGGAAGATACAGAAGGGAACAAAACAGCAAGATCCTTGCTTTCTTGGAGGTTTCATTTTAGCCAGGTAAATAAAGAAGATTATTTCAAACAGAGATCATGACTACAAATGAAATAATCAGCACAACAGGACTATGGAAAATGACTATGGAAGGGAGTGAATGGTGCGATTCTAGATGAGAAGTCCTTTTTGAGGAGGTGACATTCCTTCACTCATTCATTCATGTACTCATTCATTCTATGCCTTCTATGTCTCACATACTGTTCTAGGCACTGAAGATTCTTCACCTGAGGAGACAAAAGTTTTAGTCTTCGGAAAGCTCTCATTCAATAGAGAAAACACAAACCACAAACATGAAAAAAATAATCATACTTAGAAGACCGTAAGTGCTAAAGAAAAAGTTGACAAGGGTACTAAGAAGTACTGAGGCAGGAGGTGATACAATTGACAGCAATTAAGGGGGGCCTCATTAAGAAGGTGACATTCTAATCAAGACTTGAGGGAGGGGAGAGGCAGGATGAGAAGAGCTCTCTGAACTGCTAGAAGTAGCTGGACAAGAGCCCTGGGGTGAGCATGGCTGTGTTTCATCATGTGAGTTGGGGAGCAGGCGGGAGAACCGTGCTAGGGATTTTGGACTTCATCCTAGCTACAAGGAGACCTTGAGCTGTTGTTTTTTTTTTTAAGTATTTTTTTTTTAAACTTTTTTATTTATTTTGAGAAAGAGAGACAGAGACAGAGAGGGAGAGTGAGAGAGAATCCCAAGAAGTCTCCACACTGACAGTGCAGAGCCTGAAGCAGGGCTCAAACTCACAAACCATGATATCATGACCTGAGCCAAAATCAAGAGTCAGATGATTCACTAGCTGAGCCACCCAGGCGTCCCAACCTTGAGCTGTTTTAATCAAGGCAGATGGAGAAGATGATCTAACCACAGAAGAGATATGTGCAAAGTGGATAGGCTAGGCTAGTTAATAGCTTTTTCCATAGTTTACATGAGATAGTATTTATAAAGATTCTTTAACAAATGTTTGTGCCCTCTAAGTCAGTGATTTAATCTCAGAATCTATCCCAAGAACATAATCTCATTCTCAAAGCAGTTTTTCTGACCTCCACAAATGCCTGTATCCAGGACAGGCATGTGTGAGTAGCATATATACTCACAATAGCACACACACACTTATTTCTTCCCAGGCTTCCTGATCAACCAAATTACTTCCAGAACCTTTCCACCTCCATCTTGACTAAGAGCCAAAAAGCCTGTGACACACCTACATAAACAAAAGGTAGCAACTTTGTTTGCTCAGCAAAACAGGGTTGCCTGTACGTGAAATGAAATGACAGTGGTGTGTTATTAGCAAATATTTTTAATTCTGCCAGTTTAGGGGCACCTGGTTGGCTCAGTCAGTTGGACATCCAACACTTGATTCTGGCTCAGGCCCTGATCTCATGATTTGTGGGATTGAGCCCCATGTTGAGCTCTGTGCTGAGCATGGAGTCTGCTTAAGATTCCCTCCCTCGGCCTCCCTCCGTCTTTCTGTCTCTCTCTCTCTCTCTTTCTGCTCCTTTCCCCACTGTGCTCTCCTTCTCTCAAAATAAATAAATCAAGAATAAATAAATAAAAGGCTTTAATATATTTTGGTTTATTTTAACATCCAACACCTACCCCATCTGATTTTTTTAAATGTTTATTTATTTTTGAGAGAGAGAGAGAGAGAGAAAGCACAAGCAGGGGAGGGGCAGAGAGAGAGGGAGATACAGAATTTGAAGCAGGCTCCAGGCTCTGAGCTGTCAGCACAGAGCCCCATTCGAGGCTGGAACTCATGAACCACGAGATCATGAGATCATGACTTGAGTCAAAGGCAGACACTTAGGCCACTGAGCCACCCAGGTGCCCTTACCCCATCTGATTTTTAATCATCTTAACTCCTCTTCTGTCATATATATTTCTGGCATTCTGGCATGGTTCTGGTATGCTGGAAGAAGTTGAGCTCTCTTATCTTTTTTCTTCTTTTTTTTTAATTAATTAATTTATTTTATTTTTGAGAGACAGAGAGAGACGGCGCGAGCAGGGGAGGGTCAGAGAGAGAGGGAGATACAGAATCTGAAGCAGGCTCCAGGCTCTGAGCTAGCTATCAGCACAGAGCCCGACACAGGGCTTGAACCCACAAACCATGAGATCATGACCTGAGCCGAAGCCAGACGCTTAGCTGACTGAGCCACCCAGGCGCCCCCTTTTTTCTTCTTGAATACACATACATATGCATATTCACACTCAACCTCTAGCACACCTGTTTTGTGAAGTCAAGTTTTCACTTCCTGACAATATTAACATTAAGTGTGCCTAAGAAAAAGGCATGCCTATTACATGTATCATCAACATTTTGGTGGTACTGTCATCCGAGTCAAGCTCTCTCTTGATTGTAAGCCGCCTATACAGAAAAGCCTCCAGCACAACGTTGAAATGCTCGTAAGGATTACCTGACACCCTTCTCTCACTGTGGCTTTCTTCATAAATAGTCATAACTGAATCTGGACACATAGGAGACCCAGAGAGTGATAGATATTCCACCGTCATTTTGGCCATACTGCTTGGTGAAACTCTGAGCACCCAAGAACATTCCAGTTTCCCTCTATAATCCAGTGGATATCTTGGAGTTGAAAAAAAGCCTCTAGGTTCTTCTAGTTCCACTTCAGAATAACAACCTATAATTCAGAGCACACAGACACCAGGGACCAACATAAACAAAGCAAAGCAAAGTGAGGTTCTACCACAAACTTGAAAAATGTAGGCTTGCAAGAAGAAAATTAAAACTTTATTACTCTCTGTTACATGTCCTTGGGTAAAAATTATCATCCCATTTAATGCGTTCTGTTTTCTTGAAATGAAATTGGAGGAGTAGACTTTAAATCATAACTATTCAAAATTTCTTTTTGTTGAATCTTTTAAATGCCTTAGAAGACACACAATGGATATGCACTCTCTACTTCCAGCATGTTTTCATTTCTTTTTTTCTTTGAGATGCAACTGAAGGTCTGTTCCTAAAATCTTCACTAATTTCACTGAGCATTAATCTTTTTTTTTCTACATTTTAAAATGTTTATTTATTTGAAAGAGAGACAGAGAGAGAGAGAGAGAAAGAGAGAGAGAGAATGAATGAACATGAGTGGGGGAGGGGCAGAGAGAGAGGGAGACACAGAATCCGAAGCAGGCTCCAGGCTCAGAGGCCCACGCGGGGCTCAATCTCACGAACTGACAGATCATGACTGAGATGGACTCAGCCACTTAACTGACTGAGCCATCCAGACGACCCCTCACTAAGCATTAATCTTGTTAGGACAAATGATTACATTCATAGAATTTGTAACTCGGATAAAAAACAGGAGGATTAGTTGAATACATTTGAATGTCTCTCACTTCTTCAACTTGTTCTGAAATGGAAGGCACCTTTAGATCTGCAGGGATAACCCTGGCCCCCTGACCCTGCAATCAGTTGGTACTTCTTCAGGTTACACTCTTGACTTTTCCTTTTTTCCCTTTGTATATTCCCTTGACAAAAATCCTCTCAGCAACTACAAACTGAAATATACTCTGTATTCAAATAAGCACATTTCAATGTATGAATATTAATACATGCATTATTATATATGCTTTTCCCTAGAGAAATTAATAATCTGACTCAGGTGACATTCATAAATATACTTTTGTGAATAGTAGAAATGAAGAATGGCAGAAGTTTAAGAAAGGAAATGGAATGCTACAAGAATTCAAGATTCTATTCAATTGCCTAGTCCTCTGTTATTTCTTTGCAAATTCTCCCTTTCCTTTATATGGCTACTATGATATAACTTAGATATTTATAGATCTACTTTGATTTAAGAGTAACATGACTGATTTCCCGGTCTCTAATCTTTCCCCATCAGGTCCTCCAATCCAAGACAGTGTAAGAAACAAAAGAATTAAGTTCTTTCCTTTCTCAAAGCAACTAAAATTTTACAGCTTACACTGTCTTTTAGAGTCTGGCCCCAACATGTCTTTCAATCATTTTTCCGTCCCCGTGAATCCTCTATGACAAATCTGCCTGGAAAAAGAACCAAATCATATAAGGTCATGCATTCCCAACCAGTCACTTCTTCTTATAAATGGGCTAACAATTCCTTTGTGTAAAAAGCAAGTGGTGGGAGTAGGTGATGTTAAAGATAGGATAGTCCAAACATTTGTCATAGAATTAAAATAAAATAACTTGCCATATATAAAACTTTCAAAGTTCTTGGGCATGTATTTCTGAACATCTACAAACAAGAAACATCTTTGTTACATTTTAACAATGTTAAATTTTTTTTTTTAGATTTTAATTTTAAGGGTGGGGAAGAGGGGACGGTGGGTGATGGGCATTGAGGAAGGCAGGTGGGATGAGTACTGGGTGTTGTATGGAAACCTATTTGACAATAAATTATATTAAAAATATTTTAACTTTAAGTAATCTCTACACCCATTGGGGGAGCTCAAGCTCACAGCCCTGAGATCAAGAGTCACATGCTCAATCAACTAAGCCAACCAAGCGCCCCAACAATGTTCATTTTCTAGTAGCCTAAATGGGACAGTTTAATGAATACATTAGTTGGTCACCATGGCCACCACTGTTGACCACTGTGATCTGTCATGCCATCTCTACTCTAAGTGCTTGATGTGCATTAACTTACTTAGGCACTGATTAACATTGTTCACTTAACTCAAACCATCAAAATCATTAGGGTTTAGGATCTTGGATCCAAGTCTGCTATCTCAACCCCAATTCCAGACTGACTTTTAATCTACATAGGACTCTTTGGTCCTTGTCATGTCAGACTGCCACCCACAGCTGGTCCCCTAGTTACTCCTCCTCACTCCTGGGAGATTTCAGCAGTCATTTCCTCCACCACTATTCCTGCATAAATCTTACTGAGTTCACTGGCCATATAGACCATGAGCCCAACACCTAAGCTTCTCAATTTTCCAACTTCTTCCAATGATCTTGCTCTCCACTCAACCTCAGCTGCACACCCCAGTGGTCAGCCCCTAGAAACCTGGTCCCCAGAAATAATTTCAAGTCTTCTATAATCTTGATTTCAAGCATTGCTTTCTCCTTCTATCTTCTCAGTAACTTCCAGCACTCCTTCCATCTTTTGAGACTTGAAACTCATCTATCTAACCAACTTTTCTTTGTCCTTATTTCATGCCTCACCCTCATTCACTCTTTTCCTGGTATAAATCCCAACAATACATCATTTTAATCCCTTCCTCCTACATGCTTTCAATTCCCTTATACAGTTACATACTTGGGAAAACCCACTCTGAATCGAATCTACTCTCTACCTGTTCTGCACCTATGTGCTAATTCTCTGTGTCTCCGGAAGAAAACATACAAGTGAGCTAACTGGCCAGTCTCCCCCTAAATTCATGATCATTAATCTCAGAGGCTTTTACGTTGCCCAGCAATCGTACTACATTCTCTTTTCTCATACTTCTCCTTTTCTCCTCTGAAAACCCTCAAACCATCTTCCATAACCCTGTTTTGTCTGCTAAGAATATAGAAGCAATTGCCAGAAGCTCCCGTCCCCACGTGTACCCACACACCCGCACGAGTATCCTGCTTTCCATCCAGCAGCTATGGGTGAACTGCACTTTACCCCTGGGGCCAGCCTCCCCTGCTGAGCACCAGATCTCATCTCCTTTTTCCTCCTGGAGGTCATCGCTCCAGCCTATCCCTCCCTCTCCTGCATCCTTTTCAATCTTCCTCACCTCTTCCTAGTTCTCTACTGGGGCTGACTGTATGTGGGGTGGATGGAGGCAGAGATGAGTAAGAAAGAAGAGACTGGGACACCTGGAAACTAAGAATAATGGTATCATAGAACTGTCAGCTCCCTACAACTCTCTTACAGACTCCTAATTCTCCAGCTGCAGTTTGATTTTAACTAAAAATTCAAATCCCATTAGCAAACAGACACTGACAACTGTGGGAAAATTGAGAGTGACTGACACTGATGCTGGCTGTGGTTATCTCATATGAAGAGTCTTCACCTAGCAAGGTACCTGAAAATCTAATAACCTTTGTTTATATAGGAATAAAGAGATCAGAGGTCAGATTCTGTGCATGTCTCCAAAATTCAAGCTTGTTAGCAACCATAAGACTTTTTTTAACCTGCAACAGCTGTTATCTGTGGGGTAGAAAGAAACCCAGACGGTCACAGTAACAACACGCCTCTCTTTCAGCTTAAACTACCATCCGGAATGAAAACACAGGGCTTTTCCTGTTCCAAAGAAAATTAGTACACCCAGACATGCAATGCTTTTTGCTCAATTTTTACTAGCTGCATTAATAGGCTAAGATAAACATCTATTACCTGGTCCAGACTCATTGTCCATTGAAGGTGTGGGGGGTGGCAACTGTTGTCTTGTTAAGGGTTTTCTTTCATTATTTATCTGAGGTGAAGCAGGACCTGTGCCTGGAGAGAACATGTTAAAAATACATAAAGATGAAAGCCTGGAAACAAAATGTAGCCTATGGTAAAGTAGCTTTTGTCAAAAGAAAACGCAAAGCTAGAATTAAAGCCGCCCAAGGAAAAGTCATTTTCACTATCACTCTGCCCAAGGGAGAATGCATTCTCACAGAATTTTAATGCACATTTTAAATGCTTCAGAAACTAAAATAAATGAAATACTACTTTGTTTTTTTTCTTTCATAACACTAATTTCTACCACACTCATTTTTCTCACAAACCCATTCTAAAGAAAGAGGAATTACTTCCATAATAATCTGAAAAATATTTACCTTTGATTTTGGATTGGATCCAGTCCAAGAAGACACTCACCCTGGCAAATACACCTGGTTTCCTTGTTTGGGCACAGCCAGTTCCCAAGCTGACAATACCATACAGGACAAAGAGACCATTTTCATGTTTACATACTAATGGGCCACCAGAGTCTCCCTGAAACACCAACAAAATGTGTTCTAGAAAACTGCTTTAATCATAGTTCCTGCATTTAATTTTGGAAGAGGAATAGCCAATAATTTATTCACAACACATTTATTCTTTAATTTAAAAATGTTAATACTTTATCAATTTGTATACCTTAGAGTACTTAAGCTCAAATAAATAAAATCACAAATGAGAGAGGAGATGTTACAACTGATATCACAGAAATACAAAGAATCATGAGACTACTGCGAATAGCTATACACCAAGAAGCTGGATAACCTGAAACGAGATTAATTCCTAGAAACACACAAACTACCAAGACCAAATCATGAGGAATTAGAAAATCAAAATAGACCAATATGAGCAAGGAGATTAAGTCATTAATCAAACACATTTCAACAAAGTAAAGCTCAGGACCAGATGGCTTCACTGGTAAATGCTACTAAAATATTTAAAGAAGAATTAACTTCTGGAGTGCTTAGGTGGCTCAGTTGGTTAAGCGTCCAACTTGGTTTTGGCTCAGGTCATGATCCCACAGTTTCATGAGTTTTAGCCTCATGTCCAGCTCTGTACTGGCAGCGCGTAGCCTCTTTGGGATTCTCTCTCACTCTCTGCCCCTTCTGCACTTGCACTGTCTTTGTCTCTCAAAATAAATAAACTTTAAAAAAGATGATGAAGTAACTTCAGTCCTCAAACTCTTCCCCAATATTGAAGAGGACGGAACACTCTAAAACTCATTTCTTGAGCTTAGAATTATACTGGTACCAAAGACAGATAAGGACATTACAAGAGAAGAAAACTATAGGTCAAGATCCTGATGAACGTAAGTGTAAAAATCCTCAACAAAATACTAGCAAACTGAATTCAACAGCATATTGAAAGACTCATACACCATGATCAAGTGGGATTTATTCCAGTGATACAAGAATAGTTCAACATACACAAATCAATGAATGTGATATACCACATTAATTGAATAAGGGTTTAAAAATCATATTACTATCTCAATAGTACAGAAAAAGTATTTGACAAAATGCAATATCCTTTCATGCTAAAAACCTTCAACCAATTAGGTATAGATAAAATATATCTCAACAAAATAAAAGTCATATGTGACAAACTCACAGTTAGCCTCATACTCAATAGTGAAAGCTTGAAAGCTTTTCCTATAAGATCAGAAACAAAACAAGGGTCGCCACTGTCACCATTCCTATTCTATACAGTATTAGAAGTCCTAGGCAGGGAATACAGGCAAGAAAAAGAGATAAAAGGAAGGAAGGAAGGAAGGACTAAATCAGGAAGGAAGAAGTAACATGGTCTTTATTTGCAAATGATATGGTCTAAGAAAGACCTAAAGACTCCATCAAAAAACTGTTAGAACTAAAAACATACAAACAAACCTGTTAGCACTAATCAACAAATATAGTAAAGTTTCAGGATACAAAGCAAACATACAGAGATTGTTGTGTCTCTACACAGTAATAACAAAACATATGAAAAAGAAATAAACATAACCAAAAAGGTGAAAGATGTCTACACTGAAGATTGTAAGACTTTGATGAAAGAAACTGATAAATACACAAATGGGAAACATATTTCCATGTTCATGATTGGAAGAATTATTATTGTGTCCATACTAACGAAAGCCATCTATAGATTCAATACAGTCCATTTCAAAATTCCAATGAAATTTTTCACAGAAATAGAAAAAAATAATCCTCAAATTCATATGGTCAACATAAGACCCTAAATAGCCAAAGCACTCCTAAGAAAGAACAAAGCTGGAGGCATCACACTTCCTGATTTCAAAAATGTTATAAATTTCTAGTAGTCAACATAGTATGGTACTGGCATAAAAACTGATACATACACAAATCGGTTAGACTCATGAGCCCAGAAAAACCCTCAGATATCCAGCCAACTAATATTTTCCAAAGGAGCAAAGAATACCCATGGGGGAAAGGATAATTTCCTCAACAAATGATGTTGGGAAAACTGGACAGCCATAGGCAGAAGAATGGAATTGGACCCTATTTTATACCACTCACCAAAAAATAATTTGAAATGGATTAAAGATTTAAATATAAGGCTACAAATTGTAGAACCTCTAGAAGAAAACATAGGGGAAAAGGTCCTTGACATTGGTCTTGGCAATACTTTTTATTTTTGGGGGGGGGGGCGTATAAAAGCAAAAGCACAAGCAACAAAAGGATCAATTAAGTGGAACTACATAAAACTAAAATGCTTCTAAATATCAGAAGAAACAATCAACAAAAATAAAAAGGCAATCTATGATATGGGAAAAATATTTGCAAACCATAATCTGATAAAGGGTTAATATCCCAAATATATAAAGAACTCATACAAATTGATAACAGAAACCATGCAAACTAAAAAATGGGCAGAGGATCTGAACAGGCATTTTTCGAAAGAAGACATACAGAAGAGCAATAGGTACATGAAAATGACCAGCATCACTGATCATCAGGGAAATGCAAATCAAAACTATAATAAGATGTCACCTCACATTTGTTAGAATAGGTATCATCAAAAAGATAAGATAAAGGGGTTCCTGGGCGGCTCCGTCAGTTAAGAGTCTGACTTCGGCTCAGATCATGATTCACGGTTTGTGAGTTTGAGCTCTGTGTCAGGCTCTGTGCTGACAGCTCAGAGCCTGGAGCCTGCTTCAGATTCCGTGTCTCTCTTTCTACCCCTCCCCTGTTTGTGCTCTGTCTCTGTCTCCCAAAAATAAATAAATGTGAAAAAAAATAAGACAAAAATATTGGTTGGTAGGAATGTAAATTGGTACATTACTATGGAAAATAATATAAATATTACTCAAAAATTAAAAATTAACTATGATATGATCCACTTCTGGGTATATATCCAAAGGAAAGGAAAACAGGTTATCAAAGAGGTATCTGCACTCCCACATTCATTGTAGTTTTATTCACTATAGCCAAGATATAAAAACAACCTATTTTTCTGTCAAAGAATGACTAGATAAAAAATATGGGATAGACATATATATATCTCTCTCTCTATATATATATAGCCTATAGAATATTATTCATCCATGAGAACAAAAGAAATACATTTGTGACATGTATGATCTTTGAGGATGTTATGCTAAGTGAAAAGTCAGACAGCAAAAGACAAATACTGTATGATATCACTTATATGTGAAATCTATAAAAGCTAAACTCAAAGAAACCAAGAGTAGAATGAGTGGTTACCAGGGGTAGAGGAGTAGGGAAAATGGGGAGATCTTGGTCAAAGAGTACAAACTTCCAGTTATAAGATGAACAATTCCGGGGATCTAATGTACAACATGGTGACTAGGGTTAGCAATACTGTATTATATATTTAAAAGTTGCTAAGAAAGTAGATTTTAAGTGTTCTCACCACAAGAAAGAAATAATAATTATAAGAAGTAATGGAGGTTTTGACTAACTCTACTGTGGTAAGCATTTCACAATATACAATTGCATCAAATCATCACATTGTACACCTGAAACTTATACAATGTTAGATGTCAATTATAGCTCAATAAAGCTGTAAGAAAAAGCCTTAAAACATAGGATTTGTATCTTAAGGAAGCCTCATTTTTAATCAACCCCTCTTTTTTTTTTTAAAGTTTATTTATTTTGAGAGAGAGAGTGAGAGAGAGCGCAAGCACAAATGGGGGAGGGGGATAAAGAGAAAGAGCACTGTCAGTGCAGAGCCTGATGAGGGTCTCAAACTCACAAACCATAGGATCAAGACATGAGCTGAGGTCTGTCGTGTCCCGCCCCAGCCGCTCCGGCCTGTGGGGCGGTGAATCCTTGCGGGTTCTTGATCCTGAGGGAGGGAGAGAAAAGGCAGGAGGGAGACAATGCAGAGAGTGAAGACAGCACACGGTATCTGATCAAGCCTCTTCCTTTATTCGGAAAACACTGAATCTGATATAGGTTTTTTGGCGGGAAAACAAGGCAGCTGACCTAGGTCGGTTGCTAGGAAACAGGGTTAAGGGATTAAAGCTAGGGTAAAGAAGGAAATAAACTAAAGTTTTTAGCACAGCACTGAAGGGCCGATACCACCCTGCCTGTAGGCGATTGATCTTTGTTCTTCTGGCTTCTCCTCTGACAGGGAGTGGCACTCCCCTGCCTATTTTTGCAACTCCCCTCAGGGAGTGACATATCCGGCTAGCAAATGGCCAAGCAGCTGAATCTTTGCAGCTCCCAACAGAGGTCAGCTGCTGAATTGACTGAGACACCCAGGCTCCCCTCCTTTTTTCTTTTTTTCCGACACAAATGTACTTAGAATCAAACTAAATCCTTTGTCTCCTCATAAAATAAACTGAACCGATGGCATATTTGATATAGCAGTTTATATTATATAAAGAATCTCACAGAAGAAATCGTAAAGTGGGAATAGGGAGATAGATTCCCTAGCCTATAATGTAGAGCAATTAACATTTTCTCTGGGCCTAATTTTTTCCCTTGGGAAACAAGGTTATATACACTGACGATTCCCTTCCAGTTTGAAATGGTCTGATGTGTCAAGCCAGATTTTTTTCTTTAAATCACTTATTCATTCAGTACCAATACATATTAAATATAGATTTTTTTCAGGCAATTACAAACATTCCAGAGCCTAATTTATCTTTATTGCCCATAACTATCACAGGGCCTAGCATATGGTAAAGATTCAATCAGCAAATAGTATCTATTTATTTAAAAAAAATATTCAGTTTTGCCTATTGTGAGCTAGGCACTCAGAGCAAGAGAGAGTGTCAACAAATTAGACAGTGCTAACAGCTTTAAAGAAAATGATCAGAACAGTAAAGGTAGGCATTTTTGTGTGCTCACACACACGGACATGTGTATCTAGTTTCAATAACATTTGCATAGATACATGAAAGATGAGAAGGAACTGGATTTTCAAAAACCAGGAAGAGTAGCATTTTATGCAGAATGGATATGTAGGCTAAGGCCTCAAGTTAGGCAAGTTGTGTGGTCAATAAGCAACCAGCGTGGCTGAAGTATGTCAGCAAGACAAGTATGAAATAGATTGGAAAAGTCAGCAGGAAAAGGACATACATCAGTGTGTGAGGACAGAGATCACTATGTAGGTCAAAGAATTTGAAATTTTAGAAACTATCTAAGATAATGCTGTGAGCAAAGAATCACAGGATTCTACACTGCATCTCTGAACTCTGTGTCTCTGCATTCCAATATTCTAGTTCACCTTCCTGGATGAGAAATCACATTAGCGGGTCCATTACCTCTGAGCACACACAGGAGGGTAAAAATCAACTATCTGATAGAAATGCTAGAGTCCACTTTACCAATGGTTCTGAAGTCATCTTGCTAATAATTTAGTATTCTTAACTAGCCCCACTCATTAGCTGGAATCTCAACTCCTCTATTTTCTTCCCCTTGTATTGGCAGCAAATTCAGTCATGATGCAAAAGTGACAGTTTGATGTAGTTGAAATAAATGTCCACTGAGATCACAATATTTAGGTCACCTCTGACATGGACCTAATTCCCTCCCTAGTTCGCCTTTGCTCTCTTGATACAGAGTAAGGTGTTTCCTTACTGTCAGATACTATTAAACATGACAGAGACAACGGAACCATTTGTGATTTTCCTTCATTCAAAGCACGGAGGAAAACCATCCTCCAAAGGGAAGAATAAACACATTTGTTCAGAGTACTTTCCTATTTGAGTTTTATAACATGCCATTTGTAACTCACACATGGCAGAGGTGTGAGTGTCCTTCCCATATTCCTCATGTTCCATCCTGGCCCTGTGCCTGAGGGTTCTTCCCCTCCATGGCATCCATGAGGCAGGCCTGAAGTGTGGAAAGTGCTGAGGAATTAACAGACTCCTCCCCCAGCAGCCCTGGAACTACAACTCTGGGCAAGGCCGGCCCTCCCACCCCACCTGGCTCCTATGGGACCGGATGGGACCCACGTGCTGCGTGTGTTTTGCCTCAGGATCAAGCTCAGTCCCAATACTGCGGGAGCTAACTTAATAGCACATCTTCCATTTCCTGCCTTCCCTTCCCTGTACCTCCCTCCTGACTTTCTGACCAGTGATAGCTGCACTTCCTAAACAGACCATTGTTCCTGAATCCTCATCTCAGGGTCCGCCTCTGGGGAATGTGAATCAAAATTCAGAAAACAAAATCGGAGTAGCGCAGGACACCACAAAAGGGTCTAACTACCATCAGTTGATACTCAGTGTTAAGAGAGGACTTCCTTCTTTCTCCCCTCACATTCTCACATGGAATGACTTCCACTTATTTTAACACCCAGTTTTCTTCCATTGTTCACGTTTTTTGATTAAGGGGAAAGACTATCAAAAAGCAGCACAGATTAGAGATTCATCCTTTCTTCTCTCTGTACTCTAGACCAGTATGAAATGACAGATCCGGAGAAGCAGATCTGCCCTAAGACCCCAACTTTCCCATCAGTGGGTTGCCTCAAATCCAGACTGAATACTGAAGGCTACAAACTATTAGAAATCCTTTTTTGTGTATAACTGAAGTCACATTCCTCAGTTGGCTTCATGGAAATTAAAGCTGGTGTTTTGCAATCAATTTGTCCACATTCCGTCTTCCTTTTAGCTGACATGCTTGTGCAAATGATGTGTGAATATATTTGCACTGCTCCTACCTCTAAATATCACTGAAATTAAACTATTGTTTTGTGATTTGTTTTCCACTGCATATGAATAACATTTTTTCAAAGTTTCTCATTTTCTTCATGATTATATTATTTTAATCTGTGGTAGAAAATTAAGATTGAGTACCTAGGAGATTAATATTAATTTCAAACAGTAAAAACCTGGGTGGCTCAGTTGGTTAAGCATCCAACTTTGGCTCAGATCATGATCTCAGGGTTCATGAGTTTGATCCCTGCATCAGGCTCTGCACTGACAGCATGTGGAGCCCACTTTGGATCCTTTGTCACCTCTCCTCCCACCCCTCTTCCATGCATGCTCTCCCTCTCTCAAAAATAAAAACATTAAAAAAAAGATTTAAAAAATAAAATAAGTTTAAAAAACAATGAACACCTTAGGTCATAAGCAGGATACACTGACTTAAAATCCTTCTCTGCTTGTTCCTCTTTTCCCAAAGCCTTACATCTCTCTGAACACATCTTCCTTCCCACGAGCAGGTTAGCAGTGCTGTGTTCTCATGGGCTCCATGGTCCCCACCTACTCTCTGGCTCTAGGCTGCTTCTGCCCTCTCTCTGTCTCAGCACATTTGGAGTAAGAAACTCACTCTCCACGTTGTCCCACCGGCCTTCCTGGAAGGGTGTGGTGTGAGGCTAGCAGGCGCAGGCTGTGACGGTCACCTGTGGTTCTGAGCATGTCTCCTCCCATCTAAGGAGAATCTGCAGCAGAGGACTCTGCATCTTCCTCTGCAAAATCAGAGTCCTCTCACCTGAGAGAAACCCTTCCCTCCGGAGGTCGCAAAGCCCGCACAGATCATCTTCTCTGTGACCCCTCCGGGGTGAGAGCAGTAAGCGTCTTCACAGACCTCTCTTTCTAACACAAGCACCGGGATCTGCTGTAAGTGTCTTGCTAGGCCGCCATCTGCTTAAGAAACAGATTCAGAAAGACAACTTCATAAGGAAGTAAACAACACATTATGTTAAGAAAAGATATATTTAAGTTCAGACATCCTCTGCAGTAATATAATTGCAATCACTCAGTTTGGCCTGAGCTGATGTTAATAAAAAATGTCAGGGGCGCCTGGGTGGCTCAGTCTGTTAAGCGTCTGACTTCAGCTCAGGTCATGATCTCACGGTCCGTGGGTTCAAGCCCCGTGTTGGGCTCTGTGCTGACAGCTCAGAGCCTGGAGCCTGCTCCAGATTCTGTGTCTCCCTCTGCCCCTCCCCCACTCACTCTCTGTCTCTCTCTCAAAATAAAGACATAAAAAATTTTTTTAAAAATTAAAAATGTCAGTGTCTCACGTAGGACTTCATTTCCCAAATGTGGCATCTTGGTAAAAGAATACATTATCAAAAGAACAAAATCAGAAACACTTTTTTCCTACCTTATTTTTTATTTATAGTGCTTCAAATATTATTACACAAAAATTCAGAAAGAAAAATTCAGCAAGATATGAATTGGTGTTATATAGTATCTATATAATTATATATTTTTAAATGGTATATTTATAGGTAAAAATATATTATAAATGTGACAACATGTTTATATGACTTCCTAATATAAACCAAAATCATATTCCCTTTTTCTTTATTGTCACTGAGACTAATCTCAACTCCAATTTATTTTTTTTAATAGTTTATTGTCAAATTGGTTTCCATATAACACCCAGTGCTCTTCCCCACAAGTGCCCTCCTCCATTACCACCACCCTCCTTCCCCTCTCCCCCTCCCCCTTCAGCCCTTGGTTAGATTTCAGTATTCAATAGTCTCTCAAGTTTTGCATCCCTCTCTCTCCCCAACTCTCTTTCCCCCTTCCCCTCCCCCTGGTCCTCTGTTAGGTTTCTCCTGGTCTCCTGTTAGACCTATGAGTGCAAACATGGCATCTGTCGTTCTCCGCCTAACTTATTTCACTTAGCATGACACCCAAGAGGTCTATCACGTTACTACAAATGGTCAGATTTTATTCTTTCTCATTGCCATGTATATATATATACCACATCTTGTTGATCCATTCATCAGGTGATGGACATTTAGGCTCTTTCCATGATTTGGCTATTTCTCACCTCCAATTTAAAAGGACTAAAAATTGTGACTCCTGGGTGGCTCAGTTGTTTAAGCATACAACTTTGGCTCAGGTCATGATCTGATGGTTTGTGGATTTGAGTCTCGTATTGGGCTCTGTGCTGACACCATGGAGCCTGGAGCCTGCTTTGGATTCTGTGCATGTCTTTCTCTCTCTGTCCCACCCCTGCTCATGCTCTGTGTCTCTATCTCTCAAAAATAAATAAATGTTAAAAAATATTTTTTACAAAGGACTAAAAATGAAGGCTATAGGCTAACAATGAACACCACAACACTTCTCATAACTGACCCTCAGGTGGGACTGTGTTAACATTGTGAGGTGGGTTATTAACATATATGATCATACTGACATCATACACATTAAAAAAAAACAGTTTTGAAAATTTGATCTCACAGCACATGTGGGATAAAACTCACAGTTAAGCTCAAGTCGGACTCTAAAGTTTGTGCTTTTTAATGTATCAATCTAATACATAAATAAATAACATATTTAAAATTGTCTTTTTAGGGACCATCCCTACCACTGGTCTTTACTATGTCTTAAATGAAGAACACATTTTCTCTCGGATTGAAAGAATAAATTTGCCTTTCCCAAGACTGTAGCCGCTCTCAGTTGTCTGGTGGTCTTGGAGGTGGTGACGGCTGACAGTGTCAGAGAACAGGCACATTTATTCAAGGGCCTGGAAGCGAGTCAGTCAAAAATTTTTTTTGCTGAGTGTTTACTCTTTGCTAGGTCAACTTGCAGCCCTGGGGGAGAGTGCTGAATTAGGGACCTGCTGCCACGAGGCTCCTGCTCTAATGGATGAGATGTGGAGAATGACTACATACGCTAATGTCAGGTCGTGTGTGATGAAATGATAAAACCAGGTCGTGCAGAAAGTGACAGGAGGGCAGTTCCTGTGACAGCGAAGTGATCTGAGGAGGGAGTGCCATTCTGAGCTGCGAGCAGAACGATGAGGAGGCAGCCGGGAGAAGACTGGACAAGAGTGTTCAAGCTTCAGAAAGCAGAACAGGTCTTGTGTTGAAGAGGAAGAAAGAAGGCCACAATGCCTGAAGGGGACGCAGGGAGGACAGGAAGTTGGAGAAGTAAGTGGAGGCCAAAACAGTTTTCAAGTCAGGTTAGCAGTTCAGACCTTATTTGAAATGTTAAAAAAAAAAAAAAAAGCACCATTCAAAGAGTATCAGCTGAACCATACTGATTTTAAATCCTAGCTTTGATATGTATTAGATATGATATTTTAGCAATTGACTTATATCTTTTGAGCTATAATATCCTCATTTACAACATGGGGAGGATAAAACCTCCCCATCTGGTGGCTGGGCAGGTTTGAGAAAAACGCAGTTTGGCGGCAGGTGGCACAGTAAGCGAGCTCGCGAACAAGCAGATTCCAAACAAATGACACATAAACAGAAGGAAAACGAAAAAGAAAATGATCTACAATAGTGAAAAAAGGCAAAATGCGAGCATCAACCCGTTCAGATCTGTGGGTATTTTGCTATGGCTTTATGGACTCTACGATCTAGCCCAGCGGTCAGCAAACCACAGCCAGTGGACCAACTCTCTGCATGCCCCACCCCCAGCCCTCCTTGTAATGACCTGTACACTTTGAAATGGTTTTAAAAGATCTCAAGAGTAATATTTCATAACACATGAATATTATATGAAATTTAAATGTCATAAATAAACTCCTACTGGAACACAACTGCATCCATTCAATTACACGTGTGTGTCTACTGCTGTTTTGCGCTACAATGGCAGAGCTGGATAACTGTGACATGAAACACATGGCTTGCAAAGACCAAAAGACTTATTATTTGGCTCTTTACAGATCCACTCTACCTATAATTAATTACCCTGAAGGACTATAAGACCATTCATTCTCTAATCACCTATGTCTAAACAAAACATGGGTTCTATCTTTTAGAAGGAAGAAAGGCTAAAGCAGACATTGCTGGATATCATTTCCATGCCAAGTTTTCAAAATTAACAACTGGGAATAATGTTCATGCAAGCGTAAAATGTTTACCTTCACTAAAGCTTCTCCATCCAGTCACAGCACAGATCTTGGAGGAGAAGAGTGGCTCCGTGCTTTGTGGGAGACACACCGGCCTCACTACGGAGTTGAACACCAGAGGAGAGCTCAGTTTTATTAGGGCGATGTCAGAGTCGGAGCTCCGTCTATCAAAGTCTTCGTGCACCACAATGTGCTTTGCCCTTCTCATCTGTATCAGTGGCGAGCAAGGGAATTACAAGATGAAGTCCATGAGTCAAACTACTTCCTTGCATAATAGTTCAAAATAAACCGTCAATCTCTACATTTCCATGCATCAGCAATGAAGGTGGCTCTGTACTGAACTGAAAAGGGCAATCTCTGTTTATAATCTGCATGAGGCCATTAACTGCTTTCTGAGGACTGGCAGTCCTGGAGAAAGCAGGCTATGTGGACTTGTGAACACAGGCTTGAATTTGCACTTCCAGACCTGCCCCCACTTAATCTCCGATGAAATTGTGAGCTCAGATTGTATTTATTTAAAAAAAATTTTTTTTTGAATGTTTATTTCTTTTTGATGGAGAGAGAGACAGAGTGTGAGCATGGGAAGGCCAGAGAGAAAGAGAGACACAGAACCGGAAGCGGGCTCCAGGATCTGAGCTGTCAGCACAGAGCCTGACACAGGGCTTGAACTCACAATCCATGAGATCATGACCTGAGCTGAAGTCAGATGCTTAACCAACTGAGCCATCTAGGTGCCCCACACATTGTATCTTTAAACGTTGATATATCTGGTAAGTGTATAGGGACACTAGGAGATGGATACCTAATCACATATTTCAGCTAAAGGTATTCCCCAGCATGTGATAATGCTTAGAATACAGGCAGAATGACCCTTCAAAACATTTCTCACCTGCTCAGTTGGTTCCTTCAGGGTTCTGTCATGGTCCCCAGCAACAATGGTCCAGAAGAGTGGATTATTTTTCCTGGACAAAGAATAAGAAAAGTTTGACATGAAGAGACATTTTTTTACCATTTGGTCTAAACCCATGTGGCTCCACCAACATGTACTGTGTTTAGCTCAGTCAGATACCACTATTCCTCTGTCTGTGTGACACCTGTGTGTGTGATCTCCTGCCTGGGAACGTACACGACACCTCCTCATCTACCTGTAGAGTTCTTAGTAATGTATCCTGCCCCTTTCTTTTGGCCATAAAATGACCCTGGAGCCCCTACCAACTATCACCAAAGGCGATTTTTAAGTTGAAAAGTTAAAAAAAAAACAAACTACAGCTCACTTTCATTTCACAGTGATGTTAAGAATACATCAAAAACAAACAAACCTACATTCATAATGAAGTAGCTTCTGGCCCATGTTTTACTGTTAAAAGTAGACAATATTGGAGGAGCCAAGATGGCGGAGAGGAAGGGAGCTCTGTAAACTTCATCTGCCCCATCTATCAAACTGAGAAGGACATTACTCTCATCTGCAAGAGCGGAAGGAGAAAATACAGACTCCAGAAAGAAGACAATCTCAAAGATGCCTGAGTGAGTGAGTGCGAACTGGGGAGATTGGAAAACGGGCCAGCCCAAGAAGGGTAGGGGAGGTGGGAGCCCCAGCCTAACACGGGGCAAGTGTGCGGAGCCCCTGAGAGACAAAGGGAGGAGAAAGAGAAACTGAACACACTCCTAGTACTGTCTCCGGGGAAGAGATAAAGAATGTTTAACCACGCTTGGAGAGAGAAAGTCTCATTCCATATAAAACTGCTGGGTAGCCCAAATCCCGAACCTGGGTGGCACAAGGGAAAGAACAGTTTCCACCCCTGCGCAATCCCAGCGGAGTGTCAGCGGCCATGGCGGCGGCGCCAGGGGCACTCACTTCGACCTCGGTTTTAGGAGTGGGAGCACACACTTCATCCACGGCGTATCTCGCCTCCAGCATTGGCTGCGTGCGAATCCAGAATCTCGGGTGCCAACAGGGAAACAATAGCCCCCACCCCTACCCGATCCCAACAGGGAATTGGCGGTGGTGGAGTCCGGGTCGCATGCTTCAGCTGCAGGAGAGCACAGCTCATTTCTGGCAGTGCCCTGTGTCTCTGGCAGCAGCAGGGCAAATCCTGGCCAGTGCCAAGAGAAACTGATCCCTCCCCCTACTGAGATCTCCATCCAGGCTGGGGGCTGAGAGTCCACAGAGGTGTCTATGAGGGCTTGCACTTCACCTCCTGCTGTGCACCTCGTCTCAGGCATCACACCTCGCCTCAGGCTGTGGCAGCGCAAATCCTGGCCTGAGCAAAGAGAAAGTGATCCCTACCCCTACGCAATCACTATCCTGGCTGGGGGCGGGAGTCAGTGGCAGTCTGTGAGGGCGTGAACTTTGCCTCCTGCAGCAGCAGCATAAATCCCTGCCAGCACCTAGAGAAACTGCTCCCTCCCCCTAAGAAGCCAGCCACCAAAGCAAGTACATCTCATCTGTGGTAGCACAAAAGTGCATAGACTAGGACTCGGAACTGAGGCAGGCCTGGAAAATACAACATGGCTCAGCTGCGTCACAAGAGGATTGGACTCATTAAAGTGGCCAACAGTGCTTAGTTCCAGCAGAGCTTGGAGTGCTGCCATTCTACTCTCTGCAGCCACCAAGGCGGAACCTCTGAGAACAGCCCCTGAGACCTACTACACCAAACCACACCTATCCACAAAGGGGAGCTGCTGCTTTTTTTTTCTTCTTTTTGTACTTATTATTACCTTTATTACTTAAATTTTTTTTTAATTTTTACTCCTTATTTTCCTTTCTCCTTTCTCCCTTTTTTTTTCTTGCAATCCAGGTATATTCTCCTGTAAATCATCCTTATCTCTCCCCTCAAATGGGTATACACTTTTAGACTATCCATTGTCCTTTGTTGTCTCTGACCCCCTTTATTTTTTTCTTCTTCTCTTCTTTTCGTCTATTTCTCTCCATTTTCTTTCTTTCCTTTCCCCCTTTTAATTTGTTTGTTTGTTTGATTTGTCTGTGTGTTTGTGTGCTCCTGTTCCCTCTGTGTTTGTCTGTCTGTTTTCCTTCTTAGGGCTATACCAAGAAACAAGCCAAAGTATGCATGACAGCGAGTCCCAAATATCGCTGAGTAGGGAAATAAAATATTCAAAGGCACAACAAGAGAAACTGAGACACATCATTAAAAGAATACTTTCTGAAACAACAGGCCTTGGACAGTCAGTAAGTCTCCTTTAACAGAGCAATATTAACAAGTGCACAGTGCACAACGAGCTTTTTAAAGCTGACAAGAGACAGAAAACTAGCAAAAATGACAAAATGAAGAAACTCTCCCCTGAAGAACCTCCAGGAAGAAGTCAGCCACAGAACTGCTCAAGGCAGATCTAGACAACATACTGGATCAAGAACTTAAAAAACTTGTCATAAAATTAATCACTGGGGTTGGAAAAAAAGCATCAAAGAAGCAACTGAGACAATGGCTAGGAACTTTGAAAATAGGTGCAATGAGAAAAAAAAAAAGGCTATAAATGAGGTGAATAATAAAATGGACACAGCCACCACAAGGATTGAAGAGGCAGAGAGAAGAATAGGTGAATTAGAAGATATAGTTCTAGCAAAAGAGGAAGCTGGAAAAAAGAGAAAGAAATTGATCCAGGAGCAGGAAAGGAGAATTCGAGACCTAAAGGATACAATCAAACGGAACAACATCCGTATCATAGGAATTCCTGAAGAGGAAGACCAAGAGAAAGGTCCTGAAGGGATACTAGACCAAATTATAACTGAGAATTTCCCAAATATGAGGAAAGAAATAGACGTTCAAATTCAAGAGGCACAAAGCACCCTCTTAAGATGTAATTTGAATTGGCCTTCGGCACAACGTATCATGGTGAAACTGGCAAAATATAAAGATAAAGAGAGGGGTGCCTGGGTGGCTCAGTCAGTTAAGCCTCCGACTTCGACTCAGGTCAGATCTCAGGTTCGTGGGTTTGAGCCCCGGGTCAGGCTCTGTGCTGACAGTTAGCTCAGAGCATGGAGCCTGCTTCCAGTTCTGTATCTCCTTCTCTCTCTGCCCCTCCCTCTCTCATGCTCTGTCTCTCTCTGTATCAAAAATAAAGAAAACATTAAAAAATTAAAAAAAAAAAGATAAAGAGAGAATTCTGAAAGCAGCTAGGGAGAAAAGGGCCCTCACGTACAAAGGGAAACCTATCAGAGTGGTTATAGACCTATCTAATGAAACTTGGCAGGCCAGGAAGGAATGGCAGGAAATCTTCAATGTGATGAACAGAAAAAACATGCAGCCAAGAATCCTTTATCCAGCAAGCCTGTCATTCAAAGTAGAAGGAGAGATAAAGATGTTCCCAAATAAACAAAAATTGAGAGAATTCATGACCACCAAACCAGCCCTACAGGAAATCCTAAGAGGGACTCTATGAGGGAAATGTTGCAAAGAATACAAGGTGCCAGAGACACCACTATAAACATGAATTCTAGGGAGAACACAATGACTCTAATCCCACATTTTTCAATAATAACACTGAATGTAAATGGACTGAAAGCTCCAACCAAACGACACAGGGTAGCAGATGGATAAGAAAACAAAATCCATCTATTTGCTGTCTACAAGAGACTCATTTTCGACCAGAAGATACCTTCAGGTTGAAAGGAAAGGGATGGAGAAATATCTATCATGTGACTGGAAGCCAAAAGAAAGCTGGAGTAGCCATACTTATATCAGACGAACTGGACATTAAAGTAAAGGCAGTCACAAGAGATGAAGAAAAACATTATATAATAATTACAGGATCTCTCCATCAGGAAGAGCTAACAATTATAAATATCTATGGGCCAAATTCGGGAGCGCCCAAATACATAAAACAATGGATCACAGACAGAAACCATCTTATTGATAAGAATGTGCTTATTGTAGGGGACTTTGATACTCCACTGACAGCAATGGATAGATCAACCAGACAGAAAATCACTAAAGAAGCAATGGACCTGAATGACACATTGGGACAGATGGAATTGATAAATATATTTAGAACTCTGCATCCTGAAGTTAGGAAATTCACCTTCTTCTCAAGTGCACATGGCACATTCTCCAAGATAGATCACATACTGGGGCATAAAGCAGCCCTCCATAAATATAAACGAACAGAGATCATACCATTCACACTTTCAGATCACAATGCTATGAAATTTGAAATTAACCACAGGAAAAAGTCTGGAAAACCTCCAAAAATGTGGAGGTTAAAAACCACCCTACTAACGAATGATTGGGCTAACCAGGCAATTAGAGAAGAAATTAAAAAATATATGGAAACAAATGAAAACGAAAATACAACAATCCAAAATCTCTGGGATGCAGCAAAGGTAGTCCTAAGAGGAAAGTATATTGCAATCGAGGCCAATCTCAACAAAATAGAACAAGCACAAATTCAAAATGTAACAGAGCACTTACAGGAACAAGAAGGGAAACAGCAAGAGCACCTCAAACCCAGTAGAAGAAAAGAAATAATAAAATTAAGGGCAGAAGTAAACAATATAGAATCCAAAAAAATAGTTAAGCAGATCAATGAAACCAAGAGTTGGTTCTTTGAAAAAATAAACAAAATTGATAAACCTCTAGCCAGGCTCCTCAGAAAGAAAAGAGAGAGCACCCAGATAGACAAAATTATGAATGAAAAAGGATCTATTACAACCCATTCCTTAGAAATACAAGCAATCATCAGAGATTACTATGAAAAATTATATGCCAACAAACTGGACAACACAGAAGAAATGGACAAATTCCTGAATGCACATACATTGCCAAAATTCAAACGGGAAGACATAGAAAGCATGAATAGACCGATAACCAGTGAAGAAATCGAATCCATTAACAAAAATCTCCCAATGAATAAGAGCCCAGGGCCAGATGGCTTCCTAGGGGAATTCTACCAGACATTTAAAGCAAAGCTAATACCTATTATTCTCAAACTATTCCAAAAAATAGAAATAGAAGGAAAACTTCCAAACTCATTCTGCGAAGCCAGCATCACCTTGACATCCAAACCAGAGACCCAGCAAAAAAAAAAGAACTACAGACCAATATCCTTAATGAATACAGATGCAAAAATACTCAACAAGATACTACCAAATCGAATTCAACAGCATATTAAAAGAATTATCTGACATGATCAAGTGGGATTCAGTCCTGGGTTACAGAGCTGGTTCAATATTTGCAAATCCATCAATGTGATCCATCACATTAACGAAAGATAGGATAAAAACCATATGATCCTGTCGATAGATGTAGAAAAAGCATTTGACAAAATATAGCACCCTTTAATAAAAACCCTTGAGAAAGTCGGAATAGGAGGAACTTACCTAAACATTATAAGAGCAGTTTATGAAAAGCCAACAGCTAATATCATCCTCAATGGGGAAAAACTGAGAGCTTTCCCCCTGAGATCAGGAACACGACAGGGGTGTCCACTCTCACCACTGCTGTTTAACATAGTGCTGGAAGTCCTAGCATCAGCCATCAGACAACAAAAGGAAATAAAAGGCATCAGAATTGGCAAAGAAGAAGTCAAACGTTCACTTTTTGCAGATGACATGATACTCTACATGGAAAACCTGCCAGACTCCACCAGAAGCTTCTAGAACTGATCAATGAATTCAGTAAAGTTACAGGATACAAAATCAATGTACAGAAATCAGTTGCACTCCCATACACCAATAATGAAGCAGCGGAAAGAGAAATCAAGAAACTGATCCTTTCACAATTGCACGAAGAACCATTAAATACCTAGGAGTAAACCTAACCAAGGATGGAAAAGACCTATATGATGAAAACTATAGAAAACTTATGAAAGAGATTGAAGAAGACACCAAGAAATGGAAAAACATTCCCTGTTCATGGATCAGAAGAATAAACATTGTGAAAATGTCATTACTACCCAAAGCAATCTACACATTCAATGCAATCCCCATCAAAATTGCACCAGCGTTCTTCTCAAAGCTAGTACAAACTATTCTCAAATTCGTATGGAACCACAAAAGACCCCAAATAGCCAAAGTCATATTGAAGAAGAAAACCAAAACGGGAGGCATCACAATCCCAGACTTTAGCCTCTACTACAAAGCCGTCATCATCAAGACAGTATGGTATTGGCACAAAAATAGACACATAGACCAATGGAATAGAATAGAGAACCCAGAACTGGGCCCACAAATGTACGGCCAATTAATTTTTGACAAAGCAGGAAAGCGTATCCGATGCAAAAAAGACTGCCTCTTAGCAGGTGGTGCTGGGAGAACTGGACAGCAGCATGCAGAAGAATGAAACTAGACCACTTTCTTACACCACACACAAAAATAAACTCAAAATGGCTGAAGGACCTGAATGTGAGACAGGAAACCATCAAAACCCTTGAGGAGAAAGTAGGAAACAACCTCCTTGACCTCAACCACAGCAATTTCCTACTCGATACATCCCCAAAGGCAAGGGAAATGAAAGCAAAACTGAACTCTTGGGACCTCATCAAGATAAAAAGCTTCTGCAAGGCAAAGGAAACAATCAAGAAAACTAATAGGCAACTGACAGAATGGGAAAAGATAGTTGCAAATGACATATCAGAT
Source organism: Helogale parvula (assembly GCA_004023845.1). Lineage (NCBI taxonomy): Eukaryota > Metazoa > Chordata > Mammalia > Carnivora > Herpestidae > Helogale > Helogale parvula. The sequence continues at coordinate 255 of PJEM01012289.1, read as the reverse complement.
AAAGGGCTAATATCGAAAATGTACAAGGAACTCACCAAACTTTACACTCACAAAACAAATAATCCAGTGAAGAAATGGGCAGAAGACATGAACAGACACTTCTCCAAAGAGGACATCCAGATGGCCTACAGGCACATGAAACGATGCTCAACATCACTCATCATCAGGGAAACACAAATCAAAACCACACTGAGATACCACCTCACGCCAGTCAGAGTGGCTAAAATGAACAAATCAAGAGACTATAGATGCTGG
>PJEM01012288.1:0-47977 GCA_004023845.1 Helogale parvula | reverse complement strand
ATCTTCTTGATCCTTTTTTTTATTATTCAGCAACTATGAGCAATTTTTCCTTGCTTTGCCCATTCTTAAAATGAGATAAGCTCCCACAAGACTCAGTTTGGGTTAAGAGATAAATGGTTGGAATATACTTGCCTCAGATCTTTGTTGTCTTGGTGATGGACACAGGTCCCTCCAGACCCAGAGCTGGAGTTTTAGGTTGATTTGTTCCATGGTTAGTCTAATACCTTGATTTCTGGAAAATATTCTCTTCCAAAAATGTCCTACTTCTATTAATCTAAAAAGATACTAAAAACAAACAAAACCTTCTATTCTCTAAACTCAGCATCATTAGGGTTGTATTTGCTTGGCAATATTGTACTTTACTTTTTGGAATCGTTTATCCCAGAAAGTAGGGTAATACTGGCAACCTTCCATCCCATCGCCCTTTCTTTACACTCCCCTCTCCCCGCCTGGTTTAGTCCAGGTCTGTTGACTTCAGCTGTTTCAGAATTGATGTGCAGAGCTAAAAGGAGATGGAGAAGGAAGAACTCCCTGCCTCAAAAGTAATTAAGGCAACTGCCTATTTTTCTCAGACTGATAACCAATTTTAGACTTAAGGCAGTAGGTAACTTGCCACTTTGTGAGTCTGTGTCCTGAGATTAAACCTGTATATTTCCGACACAAATCTAGTATTTCCTAAAATCAATGCTATCTTCCTGTTGATGAGTAAATATTCCAAATTTCTGTTAACTTTGAGTATTGTTTTTAAGGATTCACATTTTCTGTATCATTTAAAATATATTAAGAATCTGAAAGAGGCAAGCCAGATAACATTTACTTAGAAATTTTATGGTTTTGGTTTGGTTCACTTGTTCTGAGATGAATTCCAAGAATTTCACTGCAGCCTTCGCTTTCAGACCTCAGTTGTGGGATTAGAATACTCAGGGTGAGCTGTGTTTCAAATGCAATAGTGTATAAACTGTGAAGGTTGCAGATAGCTCAGTCATATTGTCTTAAAGGTATTGAATTGGAAATATTTCTTGTCATTAGAATGTATAAAAGATGTGAGTTCAACTAATTTAACAGTAATGCTTCTCTAATAGAACATTATATATTGTGGCAAAATTGAATACCATTTCAAGAAGGTAGATATAATCATAGTAAAATATTTGGCAGCTGGGTGCTTGATATTTAATATATGCATAAAAATAAGGCATAACTCAATTCAATCACTCTGGCACAGAGATACACTAAGTACTGAACTTAAATTTGAGATCTGCAACTGTGGTCTCTATTCGTAGCCCCTAATAAGGAAGCATAAAATTGCCAATGGAATAGAGAACATGATTTCTGACCTTAGGAAATTTGCAATTTGATGGATATTCCGACCTTTTGATGTTATGCAGACCAAATAACTCAGTATGTTTTTTAAAAAGTAAAGCCAAACACATAGCTGATCCTTGAAATGCTGATTTTTCAGCACAGATCAAAACAGCAATAAACAGAGGAAGAGGAAATGGAATATTTTCTCATGAAGGGTAAATGACTTGAAAGAACTTACACTTTGAAAATTTCATCGAATCAGTAATTTTTAAATGACTAATCTGTTCATAGAAGTTTGCGTTCTATTAGAATCTTAACTAGACTAAACTCCCAAAAGGCCAAGGACTCTTGATACTGAATACATAGCAGACTTACATTAAATGTTTCTTGAATTATAAATAATGAATATATAATGTTATTAATTAAAAATAAGGGAACATGATTGACTTGCATTTGAAAAAAAATTTTGTCTATTTTAATTTTAGATTTCCTTAAAACTTTGTGAGACTCCTAAAGAATATAGGGATGAATAAGCTCTACTTTTTATACATTGATTAAATAACAGGAAAATTGTTAGTGCATTAAAAGTCAAGCTTTTGTTTCTGATTAACCTCTTAAAGCCTACTAATCTTCCTTTCTATTCTCTGACTATTCAGTAAAATCTATCAGAGAGTGCCATGGATCTTTATTTGTTTTCAATGTTTATTTTGAAAAAGAGAGCATGGGAGAGGGTGGGTAGGGGCAGAGAGAGAGGGGGAGAGAGAGAAAATCTCAAGCACTCTGCACTGTTGGTGCAGAGCCCAACTCAGGGCTCAATCTCAATCATATCTTGGCCTGAAGTCGAGTCAGACATTTAACTGACTGAGCCATCCAGGCACCCCACTACGCCATGGATCTTTGTAAGTGGGTTTTTAGCTTAGCAAAATCACAGCAGCATTTTTTTTTTCCTTTTTGCTGGATAACAAGCTAAGAATCTGGGAACTTCATCTGAGATTTTAGATGCTAGCTTAGTTTTATTTGCCCCTCAGGTCGGCTCTCCACTCTCTCCCCCATTCTGTTCCCAGAAAGCTGAATTGGGTGGACATGACTGGTTTCCAACAGGAGAACTGAGGCGCCAGATTGGAAGGACTGGGGAGTGGGAGAGGGGCAGCGGCTCCTCTGCAGCTGTCCTTCCCGGTAACCATAGCATCGTTATCTCTCAGCTAGAGCCTTGGGGATCTAGAAACAGTCCTGTGATCTGACACTAGTAGTTTCTTTCCATGTACCCTGTGCACTTACTTATTAATACTCTTTCTTAAATCTTTCTAGAATAATCATAATTTGAGCATTTATTCTGTTTCCTATTGGGACCCTGCAAGAAAAGTGCTTTCTTACTTTTATGCTGTGTGCTATAGAATCAAAACATCACCTTTCTCAAAAAGAGCCTAACATGATGTGATAATTTTAAGAGAACCTTTAATAAAATCATTAAAATACCATGAAATCTTTATCTGAATCACTGTAAAGCTTTTCTTTTTCTTTTTTAAAGTGAAATGATGAAACAACAAAAGAATTTTTCTTTTGGTGAAAGTTTTTTCTTCCTGTCTCTTTCCTGCAAGTGTATTTATCAGAGAGAATGCAACTATCATGCATTATGAAGTAAAATCATTCACTGGGAAATGCTCACAGACATCTAAATTAATGAACTAAATCTGTCACTTTCAAATTGCTAAACTCATCGGATTTTTCAAGAAAATGAAATACAGTCCACTCCCAAAAATTTTAAAAAAGACAATACATTCGGTTGAAACACTGACAATTGGTATTATAAAACCTGTTTTAACAATGCAGTGCGGTGACTTTTTATTAGTGTTGTATAAATCAAACTGCTTCACGATATTTTTATTCATCAGATTTTTATGTTGAGAATGTTATCCATCCTTGAATTCAGGATTTATTATTATATTATACTCATGATCTTGAAGTAAACACAGTCCACATTAATCTTTTGGTTACTTGATATTTTCTTAATGCCTGTGCAAGAGACTTTATGCATCATATGTGCTTGCCGGTTGCTACCCTAGACTCTTTTTCAAATAGTTTGTCATGAGAAAAATGTCATCTCTGTATCAGGATTATGAGTGTCTGGTTCACAGACTGTGTTATATACTTCTTTAGGATTCCCTAAAGTGCATATTACGAAGCTATGCACACTGATAGATTTCAGTGACTAAAGATACTCTGTAGCATATGCTGAATTCTCTGATTATGGAATTACTAGGTACATAAAGCTAGTTATTTGAATAAAGCTTTAGAAAATATGGAATTTTAGCTTTGAAAGAGACTTTCTAACCCCTACTCACTAGCCTGTTGGCAGATGTTAAAACATATATAATATAACCAACATTGTTTTAAGCAGAGTGAGGATTGGAGAATGAGTAACAACTAAATCCATAACTTCAATAAGCTTATAAATTAACAAAACATGGTAGACACCTCTACATGTTTTAGCTTACTCAAATTTAAACATTTTCTTCATTAGGAGGAGCCTTCCCAGAGTGAGTTGTACTAAGAGTCACTATCTACTATGAATGAGTAAGCCAGCTCTTCCGTCTTTTCATTGCTGGGGAGAGAAGAAGACATAATCTGTCGAGACTTTGAATCTAAGAATTTAATGCAAAAATATAGGGAGGTTTAGACATTATTTTTGGCCTTGAGGTTGAGATGCTGAACAGTAGAGACAAAAAGTACATCATTTTTAGACTGTTTCCAGAACTGACCTGTTTTCCCACTTCCTAGCATCCTCAAATCCTGCCTATATCCCAAGCTTGGTTCTACAGACTATTGATTCTGTAAATTCTTTTTATGCTGAAGTTATCAAGAGTTGCTGGCAGTCAAAAAGTGGAGTTGATGAATCAGATAAAAATTAAAATTTATATGAAATTTTGAAAGTTAAACATGAATCATGGTAATATCTATACATGAAACAATAGATGAGTGTGGGCTTTAGTTTTCCCAAAAGATCCCATGGAAGAGAAGACTTACCCATTAGCACCTGAGAAAGGGTGGATTTTGAATAAGTAGGAATGAGAAGGAAGAGAATTCCCTTCATGTAAGCAACATTGCCAATGCCAATGGATTCAGGAATGAATGCGATTATCTGGGAGCATTGCCATTTTCCAGAATTAAATAAATTTTCATTCTTTCTTTTAAATTTCACTGTAACTTTCTTACATATATAAGAATTTTCTTATATATATTATTTATATAGAATCACCAAAATTTGTCAAGAGAAAAAGACATTTTTGTTTGTTTGTTTGTTACATTCTAAAGGACAGAATAGGCTTCTTGCTAAAATATAAATGGGAATTCACCTTCTGTATTTTAAATCAACATTTTTTCCCCAGTAAATTGTGGGAAATTCTCAGGCAAATGCAATTGCAAAAATATTGCCTCAGGAATATACCCCTCAAAGATTAATATTTCTCAAGGAAAAAATGAGAAGTCAATTACTTTTTATCAAAATCACTAGACATATTTTATAACGACTTCCATGATTCTTCAGGAAGGGGAAAATAATCTTAATTATTAATATAGACTGAATCTAGGAGAACCTTGTCTCTTGAACTTAGAGCTTCCTCTGAATTTACCCTCAATAAATTCTTAATGCAAAGCCACTATTTAATAATATCTTTTAATATGTCACATTGTTTTAATGGTAACAGCTCTTCCATGGCAAGTTTCTCTAAAGGGAAGTGCAGTAGACTGAGATTCAAAATTCTTGGTATAACCTTGGTTCTTGTGCTTACAGCTGTGTAACCTTTTAAAAGTAGCATAATCACACCCAATTTGCCTTCATCACACGCTTGTTGTAGGATTACACACAGCAATGAATGTAAAATCTCAAATGAAGTGTGAAATGCTACAAATAAAGCAATTATATTTTTAAGTTTAAAAAGGATGCTCAGAGGAAAATGGTACAGTATATTTATTATTTAACAATTAATTAGTTTCTACTCTTTATTGTTCTTGACTTTGAAGAGCTTATAATTTCTTCAGAGAGAAAGACAATATTATACATTTACCTTACATACAACAAATTAGTGCCATCATGCAAGAATATTTGGCACAGATTTTTCACAGGAATGTTCAACAAGGAAAGGATTTGTAAAGAGGTAAATTAACTTTAGTCCATCTTGCCAAGATACGTGCCATGACCATGGACTGAGTCAACCTGGAGGAGGGGATCCTTTTGCATGGATGTTAGGGGCATCCTAAGTACCATCTATATCTTAGGAATGAAACTTTAAAATTATCCAATTTTAATTATATTGTCTATAATATAATATTTCCCATAATACAATTTGGTGATCTCTTTATATCAGATTTGTTATTTGAGGCTTAAGAAGTTGTTCTTATGATTTTTTCATTCTTCTTAAGACTGATAAACATAATGTGTCCTAGTTTTGTGCTTGGACAAATTTAATAAAACTATCAAATTGCAATATTTTAATTACAATTACATTATTTAATTACAATTAAATTAAATTATCTAGCTATTTAAAATTATTAAAATGGGACAAATAAGTATTTTTCTGTTGTCAGAATAGTCACTGTGATTCACTGTTGACCATCTTAATGGTTAATTTCTTACTCCCCAAACCAATGGCTTCTGATTTGTTACACTGTGTATCTTGAATCATACTGAATTCCTCTGCTATTCTTCAGGACACTTGGGACATCAGTTATTACTGCTTGAGAGTTCAATAAACATGAGATAAAACTATCATTAACTAAATAAACATTTAGTAATAACTATCTAAAGTGAATATACATGGGGCACTTGGGTGGCTCAGTCACCTAAGCCTCCGACTTCAGCTCAGGTCATGATCTTGCAGACCATGAATTCGAGCTTCAGGTTGGGCTCTGTGGTGACAGCTCAGAGTCTGGAGCCTGTTTAGGATTCTATGTCTCCCTCCTTCTTTGCCCATTCTCCTGCCCCAGTCATGCTGTCTCTCTCTCTCTCTCTCTCTCAAAAATAAATAAACATTAAAAAAATAAAAGTAAATATATATGTTTGTCCTATATTAAAATTTTTTACAGATATACTCATCTGAAATTTTGCAGAACACAAAAAGATAGTTCCTTTCTAAATATATAACATGTAGGATGTCTTTTCATTATAAACTGGTCTATTAAAATTTTTAAAAGATTACAGTATTCAACACAGACACAATTTCCAACACTTTGTGTGTCTATTTTTTAAATTTTTAATGTTTTTTAAATTTATTTTTGAGAGACAGAAAGAGGCAGCATGAGCAGGGGATGGTCAGAGAGAGAGGGAGACACAGAATCTGAAGCAGGCTCCAGGCTCTGAGCTAACTGTCAGCCCAGAGCCCGATGCCAGGCTCGAACACAGGAACCATGAGATCATGACCTGAGCCGAAGAGGGTCACTTAACGGACTGCGCCACCCAGGGGCCCCGTGTGTCTCTTCTTGTAGTCGTTGGAAACACACATTACATAGTCACAATCACATTCCATTTTGAGTGTATTTTTACTGAAGTAACATGCTGAACTTTAAAACAAAAATAAATATTTTAATCTACTCTTCTTTGCTTTCTCTGCATTATTATTTCATCAAAGCAACTGTTTCACTCTGAAATCCAGATGAAATATCATAATGGAAAATACCATCAATAATGGAGTATTTTTTTTTTTTCATGGAAAAGAAGGAAAGGTATTCTAAAATTCTGAGACTGCCTTATGTTTGATATATGTGTACCACAGGGCCTCCTCTTCTTGCTGGATAATGTTTCTCATATGTACACTTAGAGTTTATTTTTTAAGTTGATTTTATTTTTGAGAGAGCATGAGCAGGGGAGAGGCTGAGAGAGGGGGACAGAGGATCCTAAGTGGGCTCTACACTGACAGCAATGAGCCCAATACAGGGCTCAAACCCACAAACCATGAGATCACAACCTGAGTCAAAGTCAGATGCTCAACTGACTCAACCACCCAGGTGCCCCCACAGTTACATTTTAGTATTAGAGGAATCACAGAAAAGCTTAATAGCAATCAGTTTAAATATTTAAACAAGGAATCCAACTCATGTATAACTAGCTTTTAATTATTAGGACAAAATATATTCTTTTGATTATTTTTCATAAATTGCTAGATTTTTTCAAAAATAAAAATTAATTATAGTCATTTGTGGGAATAGTAATAATACTCCCTAACAAAGAACATACAAAATAAATTTTCTGATGAATTTTGCATGCTATAGTGAAAAGATATGCTGGAGACTTGAGCTCAAGTAATACACATCCATGTCATATGCAGTAAGAATGACTTTTCACAAGCAATGGAAAAACAAAAAAGAGGATTTTATAAACCTTGTATAGGACAAAACCTTTTTGCATGATGGAGTTCATGATCTTCTGGGAAGAAATTAACTCTCCTGGTAAAAAGCTTAAGCAAATATATGATGAAATTTAATGGGAATAAAACTTAATTTAAAACTATTCACCTAATTAATTCTCAGTTGACTATGAAACATTAACTATCTTTAAAAATGCATTCATTTCTTTTGTATGAGGTTTAACACTATTATTATTAAATAGTTCTATAATTTGAGTAATTATTGAATTACTGGATATTAAATAATTTTCCTATAAAACACCTCTACTAAAAGTGAATTGGTTTGAACTGGTTTTAGTGGTGCTTTTTTTAAAAAAAATTCAGCAGTTTTAGGTTTATAGCAAAATTGAGAGGAAAATACAGAAATTTTCTTTATGTCCCCTGTGCCCTGCCCACTACCCCATGCATAGACTCTTTCATTATCAATATCTACCACCAGAATGGTACATTTATTACACTCCATGAACCTTCATTGACACATTACAACCACCAAAGCCCATACTTCACATTAGGGTTCACTTTTTTTTTAATTTATTTTTTAATAGTTTATTGCCAAGTTGGTTTCCATATAATACCCAGTGCTTTTCCCTACAAGTGCCCTCCTTTATTACTACCACCTCCCTTCTCCCTCCCCCTCCCCCTTCAACCCTCAGTTAGTTTTCAGTATTCAATAGTCTCTCAGGTTTTCCATCCCTCTCTCTCTCCAACTCTCTTTCCCCCTTCCCCTCTCCATGGTCCTCCATTAGGTTTCTCCTGTTCTCCTGTTAGACCTATGAGAGCAAACATATGGTATCTGTCCTTCTCTGCCTGACTTATTTCGCTTAGCATGACACCCTCGAGGTCCATCCGCTTTGCTACAAATGGCCAGATTTCATTCTTTCTCATTGCCATGTAGTACTCCCGTGTGTGTGTGTGTGTGTGTGTGTGTGTGTGTGTGTGTGTATTCTTGATCCAGGTGATCGACATTTAGGCTCTTTCCATGATTTGTCTATTGTTAACAGTGCTGCGATGAACATTGGAGTACATGTGCCCCTATGCATCAGCACTTCTGTATCCCTTGGATAAGTCCCTAGATGTTGTATATTTGAGTTAGACAAATGTATCCATCATTAAAGTATCAGAGTATTTTCATTGTCCTGGAAATTCTCTGTGATCTTCCTATTTTTGCCCCCCACTACCTGCAGCCCCTGGCAATGATTGTTTTTTGTTGGTTTGTTTATTTTACTGTCTCTATAGTTCTGCTTTTTCCAGAATGTCATATAGTTGGAATCATACACTGTGTTGGTCTTTTCAGATTGACTTACTTTACTTACTAATATAAGTTTCTTCTGTCTTTTCATTGCTTGATCACTCATTTCATTTTAGCACTGAGTGATATTCCACTGTTGGCTGTACGGTAGTTTTCTTACTCATTTACGTACCAAAGGACATCTTTCCCACTCCATGTTTTGACAATTATGAATAAAGCTACTATATGCATCATGTGTAGGTTTTGTGTGGGCATACATTTTCTACTCCTTTGGATAAATACCAAAGAGCATAATTTCTGGGTCAATGGTAAGAATATGATTAGTTTTGTAAGAAACTGCCAAACTGTCTTCCAAAGCAGCTGTACAATTTTGCATTTCCAGAATTAATGAATGAGCATTCCTGTAGCTCCATATCCTCACCTGTATTTGATGTTGTGTTCTTGATTTAGCCACTGTAATAGGTAGGTGTGTGGTGGTATCTCAGTGTTTTAATTTGTATTTCCCTGATCACATATGACTTAGGGCATCTTTTCAATTTCTTATTTGCCTTCTGCAAATAAGATCCTATTTTTTAACATGTCTTTGACCCATTTTTAGCCAGGTTATTTATTTTCTTACTGAGTTTTAAGAACTTTTTGTATAATATGGATATCAGTTTTTCATGAGATGTCTTTTACAACAATTTTCTTCCAGATTATGTTTTGTCTGCTCATCTCTTGAACATTGTCTTTTAAAGAACAGAACTTCTTAATATTAATGAAGTCCTGTTTATAGATTTTTTTCTTTCATGGGTCATGCCCTTGGTATTGTTTCTAAAAAATTATCATCATGTCCAAGGCCATACAGGTTTCTTTTTATGTTATCATCTAGGATTTTTATGAGTTTGCATCTCATATTTAGGTCTATGATCCATTTTGAGTTAATTTTTTTAGTACTTTCTTTTTTATTTTAGAGAGAGAGTATGTGAGCAGGGGAGAGGGGCCAGGAGAAAGAAAGAATCCATGCTCAGCACAGAGTCTCATGTAGGATTTGATTCCATTACCCTGGGATTATGATCTAAGACAAAATCAAGACTCAAGCACTCAACAAACTGAGCCACCCAGGCACCTCTTGAGTTGATTTTTATGAAGTGTATAACTTCTGTGTCTATATTCTTTTTGTTTTTAATGTGGATGTCCAGGTGTTCCAGTATTATTTATTGAAGGGATGATCTTTGATTTATTGTATTGCTTTTGAAAGAGCAGTTGATTGTATTTTTGGGTAACTGTTTCTAGGTGTGCTATACTGTTCTATTGATTCTATGATTAATTGTAGCTTTTAGATTAATTCTAAAATAATTGTAAATCATTATGTCAGGTGGTGTTAGTCTTCCAACTTTGATCATCTGCTTCAATATTGTATTGAAAATCTAGGTTTTTTGGCTCTTTATATAAACTTTAGAATCAGTTTGTTGATAACACAAAATAACTTCCTGGAACTTGTTAGTGGTTTTTGACCATAAATTATACTGAGGAAATACTCAAAGGGGTCAAGTTAACGAGAGAAAAGATCAATTATTCCAGTAACTCAGAATTCAAATCTAGTAATACATAAATTATTATTGAACTCTTTAAATTAAATGCGCCTGGCTAGTGAATTAGTGAATTGCTCAAAACTGAGGAAATAACTTCCTCGTGAACTTATCAGGTGCACATAACCAGAAGACTTCATCCTATATTTGTTTGTGGTAGTGTCTGTTAAGCAATTTAGGATGTGAGGAAGGAGATAAGAGAAATGTAGTGGAAAGAATTTCAAAATGTTTATACTATATTTGAGATGTATAGAGAAAGAGAAATATAACAAATGTGAAAAATTAATCCACCAGAGAAGAGATACTTTCTAATGATCAGGAATATCATTTAGTATAAAGTGTTAAAATCTTTGTATGTTGTTGCTGTGTGGATTCCTCAGTGTATAGCATTTTAGTTAACATAGAATAGAATGCAGTAACAAAATTAAAAGCCTATGTTAAAAGGGAAGTGTAACATGATGCTTTTGTATATGTATTAGTTTGGGGCAGAATTTATATGCAGAAAGGACCCCTGGTGGATTTATCGTTTATTTAAAAAATTATTTATAGATTTTTAAAAAGCTACAGTTCAAAACCTGATTCTTTTTGATACTTCTCAGCTGAGCATAAAAAATTATTATATTTTATAAACCTAGAATATTTTAGTGATACTTTTAATTTGAATATTGGTTTATGTCTGTGTCTCATTTAAAAATTTAAACACTTTCCAATGTTTTAAACTACATTTATAAATTTAATATTCAGTTTAAATAGCCCAGTTTTTAAAAAACTTTCTGCATACTTAAATAATTATAAATGTAATACATTAAACTTGAATAAAGCTTAGTCTCTTAATATTTATTTAATATAAATATTTTTAATCACACATCTAAATTACCTTATTACATATGTAACTTGAAGTTACAGAATTCTAATTCTTTTCAGGAAAAAAAATTTGTATATTTGGAAGAGACAAAAAATTACTGGGTATGAAGTTCTGGGCAATGTTAACTAGATTCACAGCATTCTAAGATTTTGTGGAGGGGAGAGCTTTTGATTGGTGTACAACTTGGTAGAGATAGAAGTTAAATTGTAGAAACTGATAACAATGTAAGTTTGTTGATCACAGAAATATAAATCCTGCAAATGAAAATACAAATGAATTTTGCCTCATAGATAATCCAATCTCTGCAAGTCAAATTTTCATTTGAACTAGTTTTAACATCTTACAGGTTCTTGGTAATTAAGAAGTTAAATACAATCTTTGATAATAGTCATTTATATTTTTATGAGTCATGGTTTTACTCTTTTGAAAATCCACTTGAACACTCTAATAGGCCAATACCTAAGCAGTCTAATATTTGATATAAAATATAAAAAAGACGAACAATGTCTTTTAATGCACAAATGAATTCCAGTGTTTTATTTAAATTTCACTGAAGTAGTTTTCTTCCAATAGCTGAAAGGTAGATACAAACAAAAAAAATACAAAGCAATCCAGATAAATAGTGTGCCACCAGAAATTTCTGCCTAGTAGGAGAAGCTGCAAGTATCCCTAAATTGTTCTTATCTCTACAACTATCATGTTAAGCCCTTTATTAGACTTATAATATCCTGAGCTAAAAAATCATCCCTTGTTCCTGTTACCTAATGGCACTTTTTCCTGTCTTCAACTTTCACCCAAGTTACTCACGTGATGGGATTATACATTATGTCCTCTCTTAAAGGACATAAATATCTAAGTCTAAACACCTTAGAACTTGATGAAATTCTAAATTCTTCTATGTTTTCAGGACCATTCAACTTCTAAGGCTATTTAAAATATTATGTAATTGATTTATAAGTATTTTTACACATTTTTTTGTAATAGGTTCAATTTAGTGATGGGTTGAATTCTTAATAAACACACATAGACATTTTTACAAATATTTGACAGGTTTAATTACAGGTAACTACAGTTAAACTAAGAGTCTTTGAGGAATAAATGACCTAACATTTTATAGAGATTTTCTTTATTAAAAATTGGTGTTCAAGTTCTAGTTCTGTGAAAATGCTATTAATATTTTGATAGGGATTACATTGCTTTTGGCTATATGGACATTTTAACAATATTTGTTCTCTCCATCCATGATCATGAAATAACTCTCCATTTGTTTGTGTCATCTTTAATTTCTTTCATCACTGCTTTATGTCATCAACAAAACAAAAAGGGACTCATTAAATGGGAGAAAATACATGCAAATGATCTATCCAGTAAGAGGTTAGTATCCAAGTATATAAAGAACATATACAACTCAATACCAAAAAGATAAATAATCTAATTAAAAAATGGGCAGAGGACCTGAATGGACATTTTTTCATCCATATGGCCAACAGACACATGAAAAGATGCTCAGGATCACACATCATCAGGGAAATTCAAATAAAAACTGCAATGATATATAGCACCTATCAGAATGGCTAAAATAAGGTACACAAGAAACGAGTGTTGGCAAGGATGTGGAGAAAAAGGAGCTCTTGCGGGATTGCAAGCTGGTACAGCTACTGTGGAAAACAGCATGGAGTTTCCTCAGAAAGTTAAAAATAGAATTTACCAGATGATCCAATAGTTCCACTCCTGGATATTTACCTCAAGAAGACAAAAACACTAACTCAAAAAACAGACATGAACCCCTATGTTAATTGCAGCATTATTTACAATAGTCAAGATGTGGAAGCAACCTAAGAGTCTATCCATAGATAAGTGGTAAAGAAGTGGTTTTCGGTATATACAATGAGATATCACTTAGCTATAACAAAGAATGAAATCTTGTCATTTGCAATAAAATGAATGGATCTAGAGGGTATAATGCTAAGCAAAATAAGTCAGAGAAAGAAAAAATACCATATGATTTCACTCACATGTGGAGTTTAAGAAGCAGAACAGATGAGCATATAAGAAGGGAGGGAGATAGAGAAGAGAAAGAAAAAAAAACACAAGAGACTCTTAAAGATACAAAACACTGAGGGTTGATGGAGGGGGGTGGGATGGGAGATGGGCTAGACAGGTGATGAGTATTAAGGAGAGTACTTAGATGAGCACTGGGTATTGTATTTAAGTGATGAATCACTAAATTCTACTCCTGAAACCAATATTGCACTGTATGTTAATTAACTAAAATTTAAATAAAAAACATAACATAACAAAAACCCCCTAGACTTTTAACTATAGAAAATAAACTGGCAGTTTATAGAGGGCAGATGTGTGGAGAGATGGGTGAAATCGGTGAAAAAGATTAAGAGTACACTTATCTCGATGAACACTGATTAATGTATGAATTAAATAAATTTTAACAGATACTATTTTACTATTTTACTATTTTTAGTTAATATGAAAGAAATCACAGCTTATGTAAGAAACCCTCAATTCAGGAGATAATCATGAATGTTTATAAAAACGAGTACTTGACCTTGAGTAGTGACTTATACCCTTAATGTAAGCCCAGAAATGACACCTTTATTCAGCATAGGTTTGGAAATCACATAGCACTCCAAAGGCTCTTTGCTTAGGGGACCTTCAGGGCAATTGCACTGGTTTGAAACAATAATGAGCTTTCTATGAGTCTGACTATGGAAACTTATCTGTCATTCTGACATGTTAGAAGAAATCTACTGGAAATGTTGGTGGCAAGAACATGAAATGGACTTGTTGCGATATAAGATATCCAAAAGGAGATAAATTTAAAGACATCCCATTAATCAGACTGACATTGGAAAGCCCAAACAGAGAAAAAAGTACAGATGTCTTACTAAAGTATGGCTCATTAATTTTTCTTTTTTCCCTTCTCCATATTTTTTATTGCAACATTTCATGATTCTGAATATAGTAAGTTTCATGGGGATGATTTAAAGCTTCGTAGTTACATGACATAGCAATTTGTTTCAGAAGTATAAATATTTAAAATAAAAAACCCTCAATCTCACCCTGGAGATTTAAACTTCTGTTTTCTAATCTAGGATTAAAACTAGCATGTAATGAAATGTTAGGTTGGAGATCAGTAAGAGTTTCCACAAACCAGTGGATTCCAAAGTATTAATGAAACAAATGCTTTGTATAAGATGTCATAGTGTGGTAGAGACTGTGGTGAAAACCTCAAGACCAAGGAAGGCAATCTAGCTATGTGTCTGTATGTGACATTCCTCACACTTTGTATCATAGACTACCCAGTCATACTGTATGTCCATATGTTACCATGTACGGGAGACAAAGAAGTAGAAATTGTACAAAATGCTACACCCCATATTTTCAGGGCTCAGTTTTTTTTTATATGAACCCACTGAGCCTGTGCTGGCATAAAGTTGCTTCCTGAAAAGAAAAGTCACGGCTCCGTGTAAACTTCAATCCCATTACAAATCCAAATGTTAAAGTGCTCACTCTAGCACTAGCAATAGCTAAAGTCTAAACATGATGTAATTTAGAAAAAAATCTTAAACCTTATTTCTAAAAATTGTATTATAATCAGTAATTAAACAACTATCACTCATAAGTATGAATATGAAAAATTTTTATTAGTTTTTTTCTGCTGACACTTTATTTGTAGTTCTAGTTCTTCCTCAAACAAGATAAAAAGAGTACCTTGTTTTTCTTGTGAATATTAGGTATAACAAAATTACCTGGTCACTTAGACTTAAAGAAAGCAGAGTGTTGGGGAGTTAACATGCCTGGCCCAGTGCAATAGTTATAAAAATTCAAATTCCATTGGAGTCTTCACTCCTTGAGCTAAGTCAAGTTGTAATGAGACAGAGCTGGCAAGGTCAGGCTCTTCTTACTCTGTCAGTTTTAAGCTCTCTACTTATTCAGCCTTGACTTCTGATCCTTGAAAGAGAAAGGAGAACAGAAAAGGGACAGGAGCAGTAATATTTACTTGGCACTATGATGGCATTATCTTTTTCTGAACCTGGTAGACTCTTGTCACTTGCTGTCATTTTTCTTTTGAAAATGCTCCCTTTTGCCATCCCCAATTTCAACGGATTAGTCCACTATGATGTTTTTCACAGAGCAAATGTATCATGGTTTTTCTACTTTCTTGCTTGTTTTCCGATAGCCATACATCCAGTGTTGATTTCATCTTATTTTTTGCTAAGTCTTTTTTTGTTTTGTTTTGGTTTGGTTCTGTTTTTTTGTTGTCTGTTGTTTTTGTTTTGTTTTCAATTTTCTCAATGTGGTTTTTGTGGCAGTATCCTGCATGATTCCACACCAACTCTCATCTAATTAAAGTCCGTATTTGGTCCAAGGAAATATTAGTTCTCACTCCTAGAAATTTTTGGAAATGAAATTCTTCTAAAAATATGGCTCAAGATTCTCTTCTATCCCTTCAGATTTCTAAAGAATGATTCAGGCACTAGTTCACCGATCACCTCACAAATAGGAGAAAACATTGACCAAGATTCTGCTGAGTATCTTTGGAGCCCTTTCACTAGACTTGATTTCGAGGGGTAGCAAAGTGTGTATTCTTCTTTGGAAGTGGTGAGACTATAGAGAAATTCTTTTCGAATCCACTTTGAATGTCATCTTCACTTTCTAGCCACTTTTCACCAGAAATGTATAGTTAACTAACACATAACTGGTGTTCTTACAATTTCAGATCTTACTTTGGAAACTTAGCAGTGGTCTCATCAACTTAGCTGAAACTTAGAATAAGAGATTTACATTTTAAAATCTAAGTGGAGGTAACTTTAGGAGACAAGACAAATATGAATAGTCCTTAGGCACATTTCCTCCCAACTTTAACAGAGATGACTGAATAGAAGAATAATGGATTATCAACTATTAAGATCAGTTTTTCACTAGGGACCTTCCACTGCTACATAGACACAAAGATGTTTCCTGCTCCTCATTCTCATTAATATTCAGGGAATTTCAAAGATCAAATTCTTCTCTGTTAGAACATTTGCGATGGAACATACAGTCTAACTTTATCTGGTTTAAGTGTGGCTCTGGGGATTGGAGGAAGCCTAGAGGTTCTAGTGTGCTCTGCTACTTCACCAATTATTTTTTCTTAACAAACCCTATTTTATATTTCTACTAGCTGGCATTTGCATAAGAGCTGGCAACACTGAAAGGACAAATACTACTCTGTCCCTGTGCTACGTGTTCTTGAAAGCAGCAATGTTTAATTGGCTTAGTTTGGATATGAGAAACATTACTTCTTAGGGACAATGACTATAGGGAGACTATAAAAAAGTGTCAGAACTACTGAGAGAGGCACTTTTTTTCCCATGGGAGGCGGGGGAGGGTTCACAGTATTATTTCATAGTCCAGGACCAAGCCAGGTGGCCAGTGTTTGGAAGACCTGACCTCCAGGGGTAACCATGGACTCTAGAAGCCCTGGAGCCTATGGTGACTGTTTGTCTGTAATTCAAGAACTGGAAGAAGTGGTACTAAGCCACTATAGGCTCCGAACAAGCACGCCTTTCTAAAGTGAAGTAGATACGTCATGAAAGGAAATCATGGATAATTGGGACTATTATTAGCCAGTGAAAAGGCTAGATTTTGCAAAGTCTGGGGAAACCCTACATGAATGATAATGTCTTGCATCTAAAAACTAGAAGATCATACAGTTATAAGGATGAGTCATCTTGGCTGTTGTTGCAGACTTCTTATAAGATGGAAGGGACAAACAGACCTACTTGATACAGATCTTACCAGCTTATGAAAACCAAACCAAACCAAACCAAATCTGGAATTTTTTGTTTGTTTTTTGTTTTTTTGTTTTTGGCTATGTCTAGGGAGCAAAAACTCAAACCAAGTGATTGAGTATAAATTCAAGCTTAAGATAATTCACAGAATAAACTAGAAAAATTCTAAGATTTAGTTCACACAATCTGAACCCCCAAAAGAAGTTCAAATTCCTAAATTTATTGGATACCAGAGCTAAAATGGCTGTTGTTTTTGGCCTTTGTTTTTGGATTGACTTGCTATTTTTTTTATGTTGGTCCACAAAACCTGATAGGGCTATCCAGGACGTGTGAGTGTATGTTCTTGTTGATTAGATAAATTCATTTATAGCCCTGTTACTAGATTCTGTAACAATCAGTTACATGTATGTCCAAGAAAATCTTAAATACCTACTGCAGGACAGGATTGTACAATGGAAGCACTGTTCTTATGCTAAGAAAGGAATATGAATTTAGTCCTTTCATACAAGATTTAGCACATATAGGAATAGTATGTAATGTCATCTTCTGCTTTAATAGCTTGTGTGGCTGGTAAAAGTTACTGATACTATAAACCACAGAGGAAGTAGTCACAATTGTTCCTACTGTACCTGATATCATTGCAAAATGTTGATGCTAGTGGCATTTGAAATGCAGTTCTGAATATTGCTACTGTTCTTTCCTATTCTTATTTCTTTTTTGAAATGTATTTTTATTTATTTTGAGATAGAGTGAATGGAGGAGGGGCAGAGAGGAAAGGTGAGAAAGAGAACCACAAGATCATGACCTGAGCTGAAATCAAGAGTCAGATGTTTAAGTAACTGAACCACCCAGGTGCCCCGCTAATTCTCTTTTTTAAAAATAGCTTTCCTGAAATACAGTCTCCTCAGTTTGTTTTCATCTGGAAAGGCATTCAATATGCTTCTATGACTTGATATCTCAAACTATGTTATTTGCTTGTTGGACCAACTCTAAAGTTCTGTATATTGATTGAAATTGAATCATTCTATTATGTTGATGATACATTGTTACTCTTAGAAATGCCGATAAAAATTCCTTCATTACATTTCAAGACATTCAAGCTAGTTAACTATATATGAGTCATGAATGGGGTCAATATCTAAGGCTCTGCATCCTGATAATTGCTCAAAGCCCAAGAGGACATTCCACATCCTCCTATTAAAAATAAAAGGTGGGGAGGAATGTGGATGACTCAGGTTAAGTCAGTTAAGCATCCAACTTTGGCTGACGTCATGATCTAACAGTTTGTGAGTTCAAGCCTCATGTGGGACTATGTGCTGCCAGCTCTGAGCCTAGAGCCTGCTTTGGATTCTGTATCCCCCCCCCACTTTACTTCCCCCACTCTCTCTCTCTCTCTCTCTCTCTCTCTCTCTCTCTCTCTCTCTCAAAAAAAGCAATAAATGTTAAAAAAAAATTTTTTTTAAATAACTACACTCATAATTGCTAACTACAAAGACAGATGGCTGGTCCTTGATTGGACTTCTATATTTTGAAAACTGTCCACTCCAGACCTGGGAATATTACTAAACTCTCTCTATGAATTTAACAAATAAATTTGAATGAGTGTCCACAATAAGAAACCTTGAAACCAAAATCTTGAGAGCAATAAAACAAAGTCTTCTCTGGAGCCATGTATTTGTTTTGGAATCCATAAAATTACAGGTGTTTGTGACCATGAATTTCTAGTGTTTGGTCATGAAAAATTCAAAATTACTTGGTGTCTTTGGCACTATACTCACTTGTACTTTAAGTTTTGGAGTAAACTTCTCCTTTCCACCCCACCCTACTGTTCTGTGGTATGTGTGTATCTGAAACTAGGCCCTAGATAATTTCTCTGACACAAAGCCAGGACTTTCAGGAGTTTTACCCAGTATTCTGACTCTAGTGTATTTTCTTTAAATCAAAATCATGTAAGCTGCACAAGTCCCAGAGTTTCATTGTAAAATGAAAATGGCACCTCTGATGAAGGGATAGCCTCCATATATTTGAATCTACAGAACACACATGGGAAGACAATAAAATGAAAACAAGAGAAAATTGAGCCAAATCTACGGAGGCTCTAATTTAGATAATTATCTTTATAATATATTTATAAGAGTAAGTAAATGCTTGCTTAATGGGGACCTCATCTATAGACTTGGTGCTCAACCAAACATAAGCTACTATTTTCTTACTGTATAGAATTAAGGAATTAATTACTCTTGACAGAAGTATTGGTCTAATGTCTGTAGAACATGGAAATGGGTAAAGGAATGATCTCTTAACTAGTTTCAGAGATTAAGACTAACTAATGCTATTTATAGTAACTTTTTAAAATTAAATAGAGGGGCACCTGGGTGGCTCAGTCAGTTAAGTGTCTGGCTTCCAGCTTCGGCTCAGGTCATGATCTCATGGTTTGTAGGTTCGAGCGCCGTGTCAGGCTCTGTGCTGACACCTAGCTCAGCTGAGATTCTGTATCTCCCTCTCTCTCTGACCCACCCCTGCTCATGCTGTCTCTCAAAAATAAATAAAAAACATTTAAAATTTTTTAAATTAAATAGAAGTTGTGATAATTGAATGTTGGGTTTGCTTTCTTCAAATACTCTATACAGGCTATATTGGTCATGTCTGACAATTTCAAAGGTTGCTGAATGACATTAACATCATTATTGGATTTTTGATACTGGAAACAGCATATACCATGGAAAGTATTGTTAACAGAGTGAATCAGCTGAATATATCTTTGAGGAGAGAGTAGGTGTTCTTAACCATAGATGGGGTACTATTATGTGTATGGAAAATATTTTTAAATGCTTGTAAACATAGTACTGAATGTACTATTCCTAATTCCTGCTTTCTCCTCATCCTTCTTGTCTTTTCAGCCATGTCAAATGAGCAATAATTTATACCATGCAATGACCCCTACCTCTTCATGTCATCACTGACCAAAGTTGATGGATTCTGATCTATGTAAGTCAATCTATAAGCTTATTAGATACAGCTGATGTATGTACTAATTTATGTACTAGTATATCAGGAAACATCTTTTTTGGTTGAATAGAGATTTGGATAAATGGGCCAATCAATGGTAGAACTGGAATCTAAATAATAGTGTACAGATAGGTCTGGGGAAGCAATTATGGCCAAATTACTGGTTCCATGAGTTATTATTGCATGTTTATTCATATCTTTAAATTTTTCTATAGTAAATATTTGTAATAAGACATATGATATTAGAGGATCCATTCTTTATATGTTCAGAGGGGGGAAAAAGTAAAGACAATGATAGTGTATTTATATACCCTTTCAGGATCAATATTCATAGAATTGAATATATATTAATAATGGCAATTTATAACTTTCAGTAGAGGCAGTGGTGAAAATACAAACCAATATTTCCCCATTGAGACTGAATTCATGCTTCTCTTTAAAGTTAGAATTAATTTATCACAATGTTGGGGCACCTGGGTGGCTCAGTAGGTTGAGTGTCCCACTTCGGGTCAGGTCATGATCTCACGGTTTGTGGGTTTGAGCCCCACGTTGGGCTCTGTGCTGACAGCTAGCTCAGAGCCTGGAGCCTGCTTCAGATTCCCTCTTTCTCTCTGACCCTCCCCTGCTCGTGCTGTCTCTGTCTTTCAAAAATAAATGAAAAACATTAAAAAAATAAAAAAGAATTAATTTATTACAATGTAGAACTTGAAGATAAAGATAAACAAAGGGGTAAAAAGAAAATATAATCTAATCCTCTCTCGAATCAAATCAAATCTTATTAATTTTTTCTATAATTAAATAATATTAAAGTATTAAGAAAAATGCAAGAAAAATAAAAGGATGTTGGGATAGGAAAATTAGGAATTGCACAGTAAAGCCAAAAGAAGAGAATAAAAGATAACAGGTTTTTTTAAAAAAAAATGCTGTTTAGTGTCTATATTTATGTTGAAGGATCACGAACTGAAAATTGAAAGTTCCCAACCAAGCACAGAAACCAAATTTTACTTATTTTTTGAACTGAAGTGTAGTTGACATACTGCTTTAGTTGCTTTAGTTTCAGTTGTAGAATCTGATAAGACTTTATGTATGTTATGTTCACTTCAATGTGGTTGCCATGTGTCACCACACAGTGTATTACAATGCCACTGACTATATTCCCTATGCTGTATCTTTTATTGCTGTGACTTATTCATTACCTAACTGGTAACCTCTATCTCCTGCTCCCCTTCATCCATTTTGTCCATTTCCCAAACCACTCTGCCTTCTAGCAACAGTCAGTTTATTCTCTATATTTACTTGTACTTTCTGCTTTTGTTTGTTCATTTATTTATTTCTTATATTCTATGTACACATGAAATCATATGGTATTTGTATTTCTGTGTCTGACTTCTTTCACTTAGCATAATACCCTCCAGGTGCATCCATGTTGCAAACGGCAAGATCTTATTCTCTTATGTGGCTAATATTTTTTAAATATTTTATTATTTTTTATTAAGGTTTTCGATTTTAATTTCAGTATAGTTAACATAGAGTGTTATATTTGTTTCAATTATGCAATATAGTGAGTCAACAATTCTATACATTATCTATACATCATCATGATAAATGTACTCTTAAATCCCTATCTCCTATTATACACATGACCCCTTCCACATGCCCTCTGGTAATGAACAGTTTGTTCTCTATAGTTAAGAGTCTATTTCTTGGTTTGTCTCTCACCCCCCCCCCCTTTTTTTTGCTCACTTATTTTGTTTCTTAAATTCCACATATGAGTGAAATAATATGGTATTTGTCTTTCTCTGACTTGTTTATTTTGCTTAGTTTTATACTTTATAGCTCCATCCATATTGTTGCAAATGGCAAGGTTTTATACTTTTTATGGCTGAATAATATTTCTGTGTGTGTGTGTGTCTGAACATACACCTACCACCCCTTCTTTATCCATTCATCTTTTGATGGATACTAGGGCTGTTTCTATAATTTGGCTATTGTAAATAATGATGCAATAAACATACATAAGTAAAAATGTATGTATCCCTTTGAATTGTGTTTTTGTATTCTTTGGGTGAATACTCAGTAGTGCAATTACTGGATAGTAGAGTAGTTCCTTTTTTTTATATATATAGTTTATTACCAAGTTGGTTTCCATATAACACTCAGTGCTCTTCCCCACAAGTTCCCTCCTCCATGACCATCACCCCCTTTCCCCTTCTCCCCTCCCTCTTCAGTCCTCAGTTCGTGCTCAGCATTCAAAGTCTCTCATGATTTGCCTCACTCCCTCTCCCCAACTCTTTTCCCCCACTTTCCCATTCCCATGGTCTCCTATTAGGTTTCTTCTGTTAGACCTATGAGTGACAACATATGGTATCTGTCCTTCTCTGCCTGACTTATTTCGCTTAGCATGACTTCCTCTAGATCTATCCATTTTGCTACAAATGGCAAGATTTCATTTTTTCCTCATTGCCATGTAGTATTCCATTGTATATATTATACCACATCTTCTTGATCCATTCATCGGGTGATGGACATTTAGGCTCTGTCCATGATTTGGCTATTGTTAAAAGTGCCGCTATGAACATTGGGGTACGTGTGCCCCTATGCCTCAGTACTTCTGTATCCCTTGGGTAAATCCCCAGCAGCGCTATTGCTAGGTCATAGGGTAGTTCTACAGATAGTTTTTGAGGAACCTTCACACTGTTTTCCAGAGCGGCTGCACCAGTTTACATTGCCACCAACAGTGTAGGAGGGTGCCCGTCTCTCCACACCCTCGCCAGCATCTGTAGTCTCTTGATTTGTTCATTTTAGCCACTGTGACTGGCGTGAGGTGGTATCTCAGTGTGGTTTTGATTTGTATTTCCCCAATGATGAGTGACGCTGAGCATTGTTTCATGTGTCTATTGGCCATCTGGATGTCCTCTTTGGAGAAGTGTCTGTTTAAGTCTTCTGGCCATTTCTTCACTGGATTATTCGTTTTTCGGGTATGGAGTTTGGTGAGTTCCTTGTAGATTTTGAATAGTAGCCCTTTATCCGATATGCCATTTGCCACTATCTTTTCCCATTCTGTAGGTTGCCTATTGGTTTTCTTGATTGCTTCCTTTGCAGTGCAAACACTTTTTATCTTGATGAGGTCCCAACAGTTTATTTTTGTTCTTGATTCCTTTGCCTTTGGGGATATGTCGAGTAGGAAATTGCTGCGATTAAAGTCAAGGAGGCTATTACCTGCTTTCCTCTATAGGATTTTGATAGTTTCCTGTCTCACATTCAGGTCTTTTATCCATTTTGAGTTTATTTTTGAGGAACTTCCATACTGTTTTACACAGTGGCTGCACCAGTTTGCCCTCCCACTAACAGTGAGCAAGGGTTCCTATTTCTTGTTGGACACAACACTTGTGTTTTTTATTTTAACCATTCTGACCAGCATGAGGTGATAATGTCGTTATAGTTTTGATTTGTAGTTCCTTGATGATAAGTTTTGAGCATCTTTTCACTGGCCATCTGTATGTGTTCTTTGATGAAATGTGTATTCATATCTTCTGCCCATTTTTAATTGGATTATTTATTTGGAGGATATTAAGTTGTATAAGTTCTTTGTATTTTTTGGATATTAACCCTTTATCAGACATGTCATATGTAAATATATTCTCCCATTTTGTTGACAGTTTCCTTCACTGTACAGAAACTTTTTTATTTTGATAGTCCAAATAGTTTATTTTTGTTTTTATTCCCCTTGCCTCAGGACACATATCTAGAAAAATGTTGTTACAGCTGATGTCAAAGAAATAACTGCCTGTGCTCTTCAAGGATTTTCATGGTTTCAGGCCTTACATTTAGACCTGTAATCTATTTTGAGTCTATTTTTGTGGATGGTGAAAGAAAGTGGTCTGGTTTCTTTCTTTTGCATGTGAGTGTCCAGTTTTCCCAACACCATTTGTTGAGGAGACTCTTTCAAATTATATATTAATTCCTTCTTTGTCGAAGATTAATTGACCATGTAATTATAGGTTTATTTCTGGGTTTTCTCTTTTTTTAATTTTTAAATGTTTATTTTTGAGAGAGAGAGAGAGACAGAGAGAGAAGGAGACACAGAATTCAAAGCAGGTTCCAGGCTC
This sequence comes from Helogale parvula, assembly GCA_004023845.1. Taxonomy (NCBI): domain Eukaryota; kingdom Metazoa; phylum Chordata; class Mammalia; order Carnivora; family Herpestidae; genus Helogale; species Helogale parvula. The sequence continues at coordinate 23,682 of PJEM01012288.1, read as the reverse complement.
TGAGCTGTCAGCACAGAGCCCGACATGGGGTTCAAACCCATGAACCATGAGATCATGACCTGAGCCGAAGTCAGAAACTTACCAGACTGAGCCACCCAGGTGCCCCTATTTTTGGGTTTTCTGTTCTATTCTCTTGATCTATGTGTCTATTTTTAAGCCAGTCACATACTATTTTGATTACTACCCCTTTTTAATATAATTTTAAATCTAGAGTTGTCATACCTCCATTTTTCCCCTTTCAAGACTGTTTTGGTTATTTGAGATATTTTATGATTCCAAAAATGTTAGGATTCTTTGTTCCAGTTCTGTGAGCAATGCTGTGAGTATTTTGATAGAGTTTACATTAAATGTGTAGATTGCTTTGGGTAGTAGAGATATTTAATAATATTTGTTCTTCAAACCCATGAGAATGGAACATCTTTCCATTTCTTTGCATTGTCTTGAATTTACTTCATCAGTATTTACACTTTTCTGAGTACAGATCTTTCGCCTACCTTTCAGTTTTATTGAGAGTTCCATCACTGTGCAAAAGCTTTTGATTTGGGATAGTCTGGATAGTTTATTTTTGCTTTTCTTTCCCTTGCCTGAGACAATATATCTAGAAAAATGTTGCTAATTTCAAAGATATTACTACCTATGTTTTCTTCTAGAAGTTTCTTTGGAAAAATCACTTTCTGTTATATCTAACAAATGTAGTTCCTTCACCTGTCTCCAACACCTATACATGTACATACACATGCCATAATGCCCTTCATCAGTGTTCTGTTTGTTCATCTTAGGTTACAAGTAACTTTAAGAAGATCTTTGTTAAACATATTTGTGGGCTGTGTTAGAACTGGAAGAAACAGTAGGCACTTAGGCACTATAAACTCTTATCCCAAGAATTCTTTAGTTTCTGTCTCTCTCACAATCTTAGGACAACACATGGTGCTCTGCTCCCACCACAGACAGAAGTACTGCTTTTGAAGTACATCATTAGCATTCTGCATCTTCTAAATAAATCCTCTGGGATATCTGATACTGTCATAAATCTCCTCCTCCTTGAAAACTACTTTTCCCTTGGTTTCTGATTTACCTCTTAACATTCCAACTAAGTCTGTGTCCTGGAATATACATTTTGTTTTTTCCTATGGATGGAATTCTCGACCCTGTATCTCAAAACTCAGTTTTTCTTAATTCTTTTCCAGGATTTTAATTCACATCTTTATGAATATTTCACAAATTCTTATTTCCGTTTTAAATAAATTAACTGTTTATTTTAAATTTAAAAGCACTAATGCATATTATTATCACTCTCAATGCATCCTCGGTGTTTGTAGAAACCAAAAAATATCACTCATCTGTCCTAAGTTTTGAACTAATTTTCAGGTAGGACAAAATCATAAGCAGATTGAGAAGACAAATCTAAATTTTATTCATGTCAAAGTTGTTTGGGAAAATGTGGCTTACATCTAATCTTAATATTGAGACTCAGACAATTTAGCCACCTGTCACTGCTTTGGGCTGGGGCAGAGGCCTCACTGAGGAGATCAATGTTGATTTTCTAGAACTGCTGGAAGTGGGATTGAACAGGACACTCTCTATACACAGCTCTTCCCAAAGGAAACCGGGAATAAGGAGCTGGGATGTTCTAAGATGGTCATTAAATCGTTCCTCCATTTTTTGAGAGGAGTGAGTCAGAGAAGAAAGAAGCCAGGAAGGCTAATCTAATAATGATTATTCCACAAGGGAGAAAACACTAGGAAGTAAAAGAATAGATATTCACGCCACCAGGATATGTAACTGAATTCATTCCATATCTGTTCTTTTTCAGTCTTTTCCTTTAATAGTGTTTTATTTTGTTTGGTTTTGTTTTTTGCCAAAGAAACTAGATATCTTGATTTCACACTTTTAGAGGTTTCTATATGGCCTTACATTTCATTTCATGTTCTCTTGCTTTGGCCATTTACCACTTTATTTTCTTTCATTTTCAACCAGTAATCACACATTGCGAATTCTTCAACTTGTCTGTGTTATTGTGATAATCTTCCTTATTTATTTTTCTCCCTTCATTATGTCTGCCTTCAAACTATAATTCGGGCTAACAAGAGTAATCTTTTATATACATGATTTTCACTCTGTTTATTTCTTTTTTCTTTCTCCATACTACATATTTAGGGAGGACATCTTCTAAACAAGATAAGACTGAATAATAGGCATAATTGTTAAGACATAAGCAATGGAATCAATGAAACGAGATAAATTTTTATCTCTGCCAGTAAATGGCGATAGAAAATTGGGTAAATTACTTTTCTCTCTGAGAATGAGAAAAAAGAATCTGAACAGATCAATAAGCAATAAAGAAACTAAAATGGTCATTGAACTTTTCCTTTCTCAAAAGACTTCAATCTGAGGCAGATCTACAGGTGACTTTTCCAAAACTTTGAAAAATAGCTGTCTTCTGTTAATGAAAATAAATGCAAAATTTATAAATAAATTATTGGCTATATAAACTTCATACATTTGAAATAATATATTATGAAAATACAGGTTTTATCACAAATGGAAGTTTTTTAATATCATAAAATTAATGTATTTATTTTTTGTTAAAAGCTAAACTCAGCATATTAGAATATGCTTAATTTGAAAAAGTTTTCAAATTAGGAAGGGAAATTCCTTAATTTGAAAAAGTTTAATATCCCAAACCCTAATAGAATATTGCAGTATTCCTTTTAAGTTAGGGAACATTACAAATATGCTCACTATCTGTCTATTAGTATTTAAGAGAAAACTGAGCGGTGCCTGGATGGCTCAGTCGGTTAAGCATCCAACTTGGCCAGGTCATGATCTCGTGGTTCATGAGTTTGAGCCCTGCAGGGAGCTCTGTACTGACAGCCCAGAGCCTGGACCCTGCTTCAGATTCTGTGTCTCTCTCTCTGCCTTTCCCCCACTCATTCTTACTCTCTTTCATGCTCGCTTGCTCTCTCTCTCTCTCTCAAAAAATGAACATTAAAAAGTTTTTAAAATAATAAATAAATATATAAAAGAACTCTGAAATTTCTGGCCAACTGTATAAAAAAAGAAACAAAAACTGGCATAAAGATTGAAGGAGAGGAGATATACCTCAATATTTACAGATTGTATAATTACCTAGAAAAAAAATAATCAATACAATCAACAAGCAATTAGAACTAATTAGAACTATTCATTAGTTCTGGAAAGAAAAACAATTTACTCAAGCAATAACCAGGAAAGAAAATAGTAAAGTGAAATGCTTTTTATAATGACAAACTATAAAATATCAAGGATTTTTACCTAATTAAAATTACAACTGAAGTATCTGAGGACATAGATAGATGGCAGATAACCAGGCATTACAGTGAGATAGTTTGTTCTCTTAGATGATGAGTTAATACTACGTGAATACCTATTCACAACCACTGCTAGTCATCCCAGTACCATTGTGCATCTTCCTAAATAATGTCCTCATTGTCACTGCACATGGAACTGAGCCTGCACTGAAAGACACTCCAGAATTATAGAAAGGACAAAAGACACTACAGGAAAAAGCTATTCATTGTTGTAGGGGAAAAAGAAGTCTATGAACTTTAGTGAGAATAAAAAGTAATATGGATTTTCTTTTGTACAATGCTATTAGAAAGCAGATCCTCAAAATGCCATAAGGTAAATAAACAGAATGGATGATGGAAGGTAAGAGCTGAAATCCAAGGGGATTATTAATGTGACATCTCTTAAGTAGGGAGGTTAGTATGTCAACTGTCAATGACAGTTGTCAGTTTTGATGTTATTTTTTAAAAATACATCAAGCACACCTCATTTTATGCTATCTGCTTTATTACATTTCTCAGATAGTGTGTTTTTTACAAATTGAAAGTTTATGGCAACCCTGTGTTGAGCAAGTCTATCAACACCATTTTCCCCCTTGCCTAATTTATTTGTGTCACTTTGGGCAATTCTCATTGTATTTTAAACTTTTTCATTAGTATTTGTTGAAATGACCTGTGATTAGTGATCTTTGCTGTTCCTGCCATAATTATTTTGGGGTGCCACAAATTGCACCCATATGAGACAGCAAACTTAATAAATATTCAGTGTGTTCTTACTGCTCTATCAACCAGACATTCTCCCATCTCTCTCCCTCTCCTCAGGTCTTCCTACTTCCTGAGACATAATGATCTTGAAATTAGGCAACAAATAGCCCTAAAAAGGCCTCTAAGTGTTCAAGTGAAAGGAAGAGTCACACATCTCACACATTAAATAAAAAGCTAGAAACGATTAAATTTGATGAGGAAGGTATGTCAAAAGCCCAGATAAGCGGAATGGTAGGCCTCTTGCACCAAACAGTTAGCCAAATTGTGATTGCTAAGGAAGCATTCTCAAGGAAAATTAAAAGTTCTACTCCAGTGAACACATGACTGATAAAAAAGAAAACAGCCGTACTGCTGACTGACGTGTAAAATGTTTCATTAACCTACATAGTGGATCAAACCATTACAACCTTCCCTCAAGCCAAAGCCTAATTCAGAGTCAGGCCTGACTCAAATCTCTTCAATTCTCTGAAGGCAGAGAGAGGTCAGGAAGTAACAGGAGAAAGGTTTGATATTTCCAGAGCCTTGTTGATAGAGTTTAAGGAAAGAAGCCATTTCTGTAACATAAAAGTGCCATGTGAAGCCGCCAGTGCTGATGGACATGCTTAAGCAAGTCACTCGGAGGACAGAATTAAGATAATGAAGGTGGTTATGCTAAGCAACAGTTTCAGTGAAACAGACTTCTATTGGAAGCCTCCTATGAAACCACTTTCTTTTGGAAGAAGATGTCATCTAGAACTTTCATAGTTAGAGAAGAGAAGTCAGTATCTGGCTTTATGTATTCGAAGGACAAGCTGGCTCTGTTGTTAGGGGCTAATGCAGCTTATGACTTTAAATTGAAGCCAGTGTTCATTTTTCATTCCAAAAATCCTTGGGCCCTTAAGAATTATGCTAAATCTACTCTGCCCGTGATCTAAAAACGGAACAACAAAGGCTGGATATCAGCGCATCTATTTATAACACGGTTTACTGAATGTTTTAAGCTCACTGCTGAGACCTATATTTCATTAAAAAAAGATTCCTTTCAAAATATGACTGCTCTCTGAAACACACCTGTCACCCAAGAGTTCTGATGGAAATGTACAGTGAGATTAATGTTGTTTTATGTATACTAACACAATGTCCACGATGAAATCCGTGGATCAAGGAATAATTTTGATGGTCAGGCCTTAGTATTTTAAAAAAATATATTCTGCAAAGCTATAGTTGCCATAGATAGTGATTTTTCTGATGGAGGAAAACCTTCAAGAAGTAATTTTCCATTCCAGAATGCTATTAAGAACATTTGTGGGACATCTGCGCACTCGGTTGAGCATATGACTTCGACTCGGGTCATGATGATCTCATGGTCTGTGAGTTCAAGCCCCACATTGGGCTTGCTGCTGTCAGCCCAGAGCCCACTTTGAATCCTCTGTCCCCTTTCTCTATGCCATTCCCCTACTCCTGATCAATCTCTTCCTCTCTCTCCAAAATAAATAAACATTAAAAAACTGTGATTCATGTGAAGAGGTCAAAATGTCAACATAAACAGGATTTTAGAAGGTGATTCCAACCTCATGGATGACTTTGAGGGGTTCAAGACTTCAGTGAAGGAAGTACCTGCAGATGTGGCGGACACAACAAGAGAACTAGGATTAGATGTGGAGCCTCAGGATGGGACTGAATTACTGCATCTCGTGAGGACACTTGAATGTATGAGGGGTTGCTCCTAATGAATGAGCAAAGAAAGTGGTTTCTTGAGATAGAATGTATTCCTGGTGAAGATACTGTGAAGATTGTTAAAACAAAAACAAAGTACCTAGTATGTTGGATAAAGTTAGTTGATAAAGTAGCAGCAGAGTTTGAGAAGACTGGCTTCTTTTGAAAGAAATTCTACTATAGGCCAAATGCTATCAAACAGCACTATATACTACAGAGAAATTGTTTATGAAAGGAAGAGTCAATTGATGCAGCAAACTTTATTCTTGTGTAATAAACCACCTGAACTTGATCCATCCCTCCTGACCAGTCAGTAGCCATCAACGCTGAGGCAAGAAACCTCCACCAACAAAAAGATTATGACCACTGAAAGCTTAGATGAGGTGAGCAGTTTTTAAAAATGAAATATATTTAAAATAATCACATTGCTTTTTAAAGACATTATGCTATTTTACATACAATAGACTATGGTATAGTGTAAATGTAACTTTATATGGATTGGGAAGCAAAAAAAATTCATTTGACTTTCTTTAACACAATTATCATTTAGTGTGGTGGTTTGGAACTGAACCTGCAATAGCTCTACAGTGTGCCTGTGTAAGTTTCATATATTTTCCGTGTAAAATACTTTTATATTTATATAAAAAGCAAACTATATATACATGTTTTCATATATAAGCATACTAAAAACTTCATAATATTAGATGCTTCTGGTTAAGGGAAGAATGTTTTGAAGGAGTAAGAGACATTTGAAACGTAATTAGATATTAAATAATAAGTTAACAAAATCATTAAAAATAAATGTTGAAAAATACTACTGAAATTGCATCAAATTTAGAAGTCAACTTAGAAATAAACATTGAAAGAAGCAGGAAACTATAGAAAACAACAATAAAAATAATGCCAAAATGCATATGAACTAAAATAACTAAATAACTAAAATAAAATGAACTAAAATAATTTATTATTGTTATGGAAAGATTCAGGTAATCAGTAGGTCAAGAATGTCAATTCACTAAATTATTCTATATATTCAATTAGGGCCGAAAAGAATTTTTACTGGAACTCAAATGTATTTTTCAAGTGTCATGGAAGGGGCATAAGATAGAATAATTTTGACAAAAAAAAAAAAAAAGAAAGAAAGAAAGAAAAACAAATGGTGTGACTTGCTCTACCAAATAAAATATCAGGAAAAAATAAAGATATGTCAGTTAGGCCACTGTGACTGGCTTATAGCTATACAGAAGACCTGTAAAACAAAATATACAGTGAAGAAATAAGCCTACATAGTTAAATGGGCTATCATTGCTGTTTCGGATGAAAAAATGGGCAATTCAATAAATTATGGTGGAGCATTTGATACTCTCATAACAAAAATCTGTTCTGAAGGTTGGAAAGCAGAATTCTAAAAGTTAGAGGGAAATTGAGGAAAATATCTTCATGACTTTGGGGCAGGGAACGGTTTTCTAAACATTTTTTTAATGTTTTTTATTTATTTTTTGAGAGACAGAGACAGTATGAGCAAGGGAGGGTCAGAGAGAGAGAGAGAGAGAGAGAGAGAGAGAGATCCAGAACCGGAAGCAGGCTCTAGGCTCTGAGCTAGCTGTCAGCACAGAGCACAATGCAGGGCTTGAACCCACGAACTGTGAAATCATGACCTGTGCCAAAGCCACACGCTTGACCGACTGAGCCACCCAGGCGCCCCGGAACAGTTTTCTAAAGTTGAAAATTGAATCTGGAAAAAGAGATTAGTAAATTCAATTAAACTAAGCTTTTTGTTGTTGTTGTTGTTGTTCTTTTTTTTAACTTTATTTTTTTAATATATGCATTTATTTTCCATCATTTACAATACAGTAGTTACAATGACACTCCAAACAGAAAAATAAAGTAAAAAAATCAAAACCCCAATTCTATTTCATGTAATTAGACTTATACAGCAATTAGAAGGTTAAGTAACAACTAGTTAATCACCTAATTTCACAGCTATCTGAAGTGGCAGTCGTTATATAGCAGCTTATCTATGATACACTCAATATAAATGATACAATTTATTACTTGCCCACAAGCTAAAACACAGCCTGCTTAATACCTTTCCTTAAATTCCACCTCTATACTACAATATACTTGAGGTCTAGGCAAAAAAGTAGCTACCTTTTATATAGGAAATGGATGATTAAGTCTTTGGTGCTGTAAAAGCAACTTCACTTAAACGTAACCACCACCACCACCAAAAAAAGAGGAGAGGAAAAAAAAAGTAAAGAAAATAATAAGGGAAAAACCCAAGACACACTTCCTAGGGGAAAAAAACAGCATGTAATTTCTGTCCCTGATGGAATGTATTAAATAAGCAAACAGCACCAACAAGCAAAACAAGTACTACAATGTAAAAATATTAAAAAAAAGAAAACCCTCTCACAGGCATAAATGAAATTGCACACAAAGAACTCACATCTTTTCAAGCTTCAATAGTAAATATTCTGCTACTATGTATTAAATACTGCGTGGTTTGCCCAAGCTAAGATGAAACCACATCATTAGTCAATAAGCATTTTGCATGTTCTTTCATTATCTATTCAAAGTCATGCCTACTGCACCTCTAAACATTTCATTAAATCCAATTATACAGCAAACACTCCCAAAATAAACTTAGATTGTATTGCAGTTTCACTTAACAGTATATAAAATGCTGTGTTGTCACAGGTATCAACTATCCATTAGATACTGAATCAATTTTTCTTAAGCACTGCTGCTTGCTTTTCTTGAAGCTAGATCATTCTGAAAATTTCCTGTTAGACCTATGAGTGCAAACATATGGTATCTGTCCTTCTCTGCCTGACTTATTTCGCTTAGCATGACATCCTCGAGGTCCATCCACTTTCCTACAAATGGCCATATGTCATTCCCTCTCATTGCCATGTAATACTCCATTGTATATATACCACATCTTCTTGATCCACTCATCAGGTGATGGGCATTTAGGCTCTTTCCATGATTTGGCTATTGTTGACAGTGCTGCTATGAACATTGGGGTACATGTGCTCCTATGCATCAGCACTTCTGTATCCCTTGAGTAAATCCCTAGCAGTGCTATTGCTGGGTCATAAGGGAGTTCTATGGATAGTTTTTTGAGGAATCTCCACACTGTTTTCCAGAGTAGCTGCACCAGTTTACATTGCCACCAACAGTGTAGGAGGGTGCCCATCTCTCCACACCCTCGCCAGCATCTATAGTCTCTTGATTTGTTCATTTTAACCACTCTGACTGGTGTGAGGTGCTTTTAAAAAATTTGTACATCAAAAGATAACAATAAAAAATGAAAAGGCAGCCTCCATACGGAATACTAATATTCAGAATGTATAGAGAATTCCTATGAATCAATTAAGAAATACAGTTCTACAGAAGACTATTCTAATCATACATACAGACATTTCTCAAAAGAGGAAGCCTGAATTACCAATAAACAAATGAAAAGATGCCCTCTATTGCTAGGAAACAGGTAAAAGCAATTTGGAACCACAATGTGATCACACACTCAAGAAATTAGGAAACATTAAAATGTTGGAATACATGTATTAGTGAAAATGTAGAATATTGTGAACACATTAACTTTTCTTGTGATACTATAAATCACTTCAGCTGCTTTTTAAAAAAAAATTGGCAATTAGGTTACAAATGCATGTATACTTTTACCTAGAAGTTTCTCTGCTAGCAAGAGTCAAATTTAGAAAAATATATTCAGATACAAAAATGCTCATAGCAGTATTTTTTTCTGCAGTAGAAAAATTTTTAAATCCTTCACATGACGCAAATTAATAAATACAGTGAAGTGATTTTGCATATATATTCTCAGAAACTCTAAGAGTGAAAAAAAGAAAAATATGGAAAGAGAAAATGATGCAAATAATATACATTAATATATGCACTGTGTAATATTTAGATATACATGCATGTATAGCAAACATAATACCCTCCAAGACTATTTACCTCTGGGAGATGTAGGAAAGGAATTCAGTCAAGGAGTGTATCTTAGCTTGGGTTGCCTAGGAGCAGAGGTAGTGATGGAAATTTTTGTGAAATTTACTTATTAGGGGAATTCTCTCGGGGGAAGGAAGGTGAAGGAAGCAGGAAAGGGCAGGAAGAAGAAAGCTAAGCAACAACGTGGTCTCTGCTGGAAGACAGATTCATCCCGGTCCTACAGGAGCGCTGGAGCACAAATTGTACATCATAGGACACCGCCTCATCGGTTGCACCCTGATGCCTCGTACCCCCATGTCAGCTGTTGGCCAACAGGTGCTGGTGGGTAACTTCCTGAAAGAGAAGGTTGCTTTTTGGCAAGCACAGTCCTCAGGAAATGGACAGCTGTGGCCTTTGCAGGTAATAGAGTAGTTAATTGATGGACGAATTCACTGATCTAGTGAAGGCAATCTGGGTAGAGTACCAATAGCATCTATTATAGCCTACTATTTAGAGCACTCAGATCTTCTTGCCTGTCACGTTTAGTTTGCTACATTCAAGCACAGCTTATTTAGGATTCTGGTTGGCCACAATTTCTAGGAAACATATATAAGAAGAAGGTTTGTGGGTGAAACAAAGGAGGTCAGATATCTACGAGACTGACAGAACATGAGGGAGGTCTCCATTGATCAGATAAATGGGGCACAGAGTAAGGATAAGATGGCTGCCTCTAAGAACTGGCTTTCATCATAAGACAAGAACCACACGGGGAGGGGGTGGGAAGGGGGTGATGGTAATGGTGTGGGGCACTTGTAGAAAAAAGCACTGGGTGTTACATGGAAACCAATTTGAAAATAAACTATTAAAATAAATTAATAAATAAAGCTGTAAAAAAAAAAAAAAACCAAGAACCTCAGTCTTAACAGCTAGCTGCAGAAAACTGAACCCTCTCAAACAAGTTAATGAACATGGAAGTAGATAGATACTTCTTTAGAATCTTCTGATAAGAGAACAGTTCAGCCTTATGAGACTTTCATCAGAGAACCTGGATGAGCACACCTGAATGTCTGACCTATAGAATTGTAGGCTATAAGTCTGTCCATTTCAATAATGCATTTGAGAACCTGGGAAATGACTATTGGTTGAATCCATACCCCCAAGAGACCCAAGCCTAAGCCAGATTTATTGCCTGATTCCATTTATCCTCACTTTGACAGGGGAGCCACAAGGGTACCTTTAGCTCCCCAGATACTGGTGTCAGATAATACTGTATCCAACAGCCCTAGAAAGATCTGAGCATTCCTCTTCTCAATATATAGTTACCTAAGTAAATAACTGTAGGTCCCTTGGGCAAAAAGAACTGGGGAAATTACCACAGTATATAATTAGCATGCTGTTTCAGAGCCCTTCGTGAGGGCTTGTTCCACCTTCAGTAATGGGTTCTGAGTTTGAAGAGTGGCTCAGGTTCAGAAACTGGGAAAGGGATCCTGATTTTCCATTTGTATGGCTGACCTGAGTCTCCTCATCTGTTCCTGATTTCTGGATTATATATAGTAAGAAATAAACTTTTTGGCTGCCCATCTAACATTCCTCTGAGAAAATCATGTTCTACAAGCCACGACAATAGATCTCTGCAGATTCATCTTTCCTGTTTGTTATTCTGACCCTGCTGTTTATTACGATAATTGTGTCTATTGCTGTGTGGATATCTTATAATCTCACTGCTACTCAAGAGCCCTGGACTTTAACAGTGTCTCTCCCTATCAGCCCCAGCCTGCAGACAAAAACCACAGGCGAACTTCTCAAAAATGCTAGTGTCCCTTTGCAATTTGCCTTCCATTTTTTCCCGAGGTAAATGGAGTGTGCTCCAGGCTGTTCTGAGAAACACAATCAATTATTGTTTTGTTAATTCTTAAACAGTGGAACTATTCTAGAATCTTCTCAGCATTGAGTTTTGTTATTTTTTTGTTTTATCTCCTCCTCCATTTGTTTCATCAATTTCTCCTGAAATGGCTGTTCTGGCACCTCTACCTTATTTAATTTGGGCCATCACTTTTCTTGAGCTTCTGAAAGCCATACTCAGCAGTGTATTTAGTCCATCTCTTCAAGGATGTCAAAACTTGTGTCAAAGGAGTGTGTCCCTATATAGACAAACTCTCTCCTATCAAGTTTTATAATTCTATCTATCTCTTTTGAGCCAATAGCCTCAGGATTCACTCCCAGACATAATCTTGTTTCCTGCTTGTACAAGGTAGCCAACTTCTACAGCTCTTTTGGTATATAATCTGTGTCCTTTTAGCAGGCCTAGAATACTGTCAGTCAGATTTTGTTGAAATTTGACCAAATTATGTATGGATCATGATGAGGGGTTGGGGGCAAAGAATGGAGAAGCAAGCAGATCCTAAGGAATGCAAGCATTGTCTTTTAGGGTATCCATAGATTACCCTGCAGTATTTGGGAACTCTGCATGGTCTTTAAGTAAAAGGGTTCCCCTAATTCAATAAAGGGATGTGGGCAACTTCTGCTGTCATATGGGGTTCATGGGAGTCTGGGAGTTCAACTCTACCTAAGGGCATCTATCCCGGATATATCCAACTAAAGTCTCAGGATTTGCAGAGATTTCCTTGACTATCAATACTCTGTGAGTAACTGGACTTTTAAAAATGTTATATGTATTTTAAAAAATCTATTTTGTTTTTTAAATTTGTAAGATGACTTTTGCTCCTATAGCCCTAGGTTCCTAGAGATGACAAAGGGTTAATTTTATCTTGGTTTGGGTACTGCCTTGTCAGTTTCCATGGAATTTTTCAATTTTTTTTCAACTTAGATTTTGAAACACTTTTCTGTTTCAAGTTGGTTGATTCTTTCCAAAATGGACCCAGATGAAAGTGTTTATATTCTGTAAGTGCTTCTCGGAACTGACAAGAAAAGACCAGGATTACTCGGACTTTATGTTGACATCTAAGAGAAGATGAATCTATTCATCCAGGCAAGGTTGAAAGTTGATGTTTAATGTTTAAAGTATAGTTACAGGGCTTACAGTCAAGAGAACCTCAGACCTAAAGATAAACATGGGGTAAAAGTGCCACGAAAGGCCAAAGAGTCATCCAGTACTTTGGTTTTTATTATAGCCATCTGGAAAAAGAGAATCATATTGGAGATCAATAGCTGACACAAATGGTGACCTGCTTCCTTACTTCATTACTTTATCAGAAATATGAAACAATTTCCATGGCCTTAAGCAAGAATACTGGTAACATGGATCTGTCGTGTTGCAGAGCTCTGATAATTAATAGCACTAAGTTCTTGGGTGAATTAATTAATCTCTGTTTTTGTTTCCTCTTTGGCATCATGGGATATTTCTATCTTCAGTAAACTATTGTAAAGATTAAATGAGATGATATGTGACAACTTTGATCCAATGCCTGGTAACAATTAGCACTTGAAATTATATTTTTAACATTAAAATTGCTCCATTCTTTTTCTCCTATTCTGGATGCAATTCTGGGTAGGTTTGATGCATTTGGAGCTGCTAAAAGAATTCTGTTAGGATATTCAAGGAGATTCTTGTTGAAAGCAACAGAAACTAACTCTTACTGGTAAGCAGAAAAAGCATTTTTTTAATGGGTTGTTCATGAAATACTAAGGTATCTGAGGAACCAAACTCAAGACTCAGCTTCTGGGAACCATGCCCAGGAACATGCCACAGGCTGGCTTGCTGTCCACACTACTGCCACCCCCAGTACCCACACCCTCCTGCCAGGAAGTGCAGCTACTTGCCACCCTACTGTACTCATTTCCGAGCCAGGAGCTCCATTTTGCAACCACTGCCCCTCAGAAAGCTAGCTGCCTCTGCTACTACCCTCATGGCAAAATAACTCTGTGCAGATTTTTTTTTGGGTGACTCAGTGCAGAAGTAATGTTTTGTATTAGTGAACTCTGATCTCATTAGTTGAGCCTAAACACTGAAGATGAGGGAATTGGGTTTTGTGGGCTTGACCTTGGAGAAGCTCAAATTGTAAAGGTTGGAAATCTCCAAAATAACAAGGATGTTTAAAAGTTGCTAAACAGCCAGAGAAATAAAAAATCACCCATTGTAAATCACTGTGGAGAGGGATTCTTTTTAATGCTTTGAGCAGCTACTGTTTAATAAGAGCTGTGTTGATGGATTTGTTCTTTTTTTTTTTAATGTTTTTTAGTATTTATTTATTTTTCAGAGAGAGAGAGTGAGCAGGGCAGGGGCAGAGAGAGGCGAAGAAACAGAATCTGAAGCAGGCTCCAGGCTCTGAGCTGTCAGCACAGAGCCCAATGTGGGGCTTGAACTCACAGACCATGAGATCATGACCTAAGCCAAAGTGGAATGCTTCCAATTGAGCCACCCAGGCGCCCCTGATGGACAAGTTCTTAAGTGAAAGGTCTGCTTGATTCGTGGTGGTTTGCCACTGAGCCAGCTCAGAGCATTGTGGCTACTTGTCTCATGGTGTATTAGAATCCCCTTCTTTCCCTTGCATCGTTCAGTAGAACATTAAAAACCCTACAAAGAGGCAGGATAGTAGATGTTGTTAGCTTCTAAACTATCTATTTGTACATATGATAAGTTTGGCTAATATTTATTATTAGGATTTCACACTAAGAGTAATGATTCTATTCAGCATTAAGAAAAATGACTTAAATGTAATGACATGATAAGGTCGCTAATAGTAATGAGTTGGTGTTAAAAACCTCATTTGGTTCAGTGTGTTGAAATATCAAGGGAGTGAGTCCTACATGACATGTCCTGTCACAGCAAATGCTACACATTGGAATGAGGGAGTCATAGAAACGTGCTATTAAACTTTCATAACCAAAGGAGAAAATAGAAGAAATAGTTAAAAAAATTTAGTCTTTCTGTTAATAGAGAATCCAAAATTACTCCTTTAAAAAGAATATATAAGGAAAAAATCTATAAAATTATGCCCAAAGTCATAACTCAATAATCCTGCAATGGAATCTAAAAATATCAAGATAGTAAATATTTTACCTTTACTATGTAGAGAAAAAGAAATAGCATTTCCCCTCCAGATGGGCCAGTTCATAAGAAGATACTTTTCCTTTAAGTTACTATTAATTTTAATTTCTTGAACTTGGTGCTCTTGAACATTTGTTCCTAATGTGCACTGTAGACTCATCTATTTTTAATGATAGTGAATGATACAGATTTTCAAGTGAAGTTAGAGGAACTGAAGTTAAATGTCAAATTTGCTAACGCTACAGCTGTAAAAGAACAAGATTTTAACTTAAGAACTTTTCTCTCTCCCACTTCAACTGCCTAATATAATCTAACATTAACATTAGTTGGTTTGTTTTTACTAAGCACTTTCAGTCCCCCTTATTTTATGGGGAAGAGAAAGTTGCTGCTTTGTAAAAGGGAGTCAGTTGACCAAGATGACAAGATTAGTAAGTATCAAAAGCAAGGCTTTGGACTCAATCTGAGCCTACAATTTCCTATTTAAAACAGGAAAACTACTAGTAGTAATAATAGCAGATTTATTGTATGTTTTCCATGGGCCAGGCACTAACTACTGTAAAAGTATTATTTAATCTTCATGACAAAACTGTGAGGTAGGTATGATTATCCCCATATCACAGATGAGGAAAAAGAGGCCCAGAAATGTTTAAGTGACTTGCCCAAGGTTGCATTGCTAGTAATGGGCAGACCTAAATGTTGAATCAAGCTGTCTGACTCAGAACCCAGGTTATTAAATACCCTCTTTCTCAAACGTAAATTGGCTTAAAGAAATATTTTGGATTCTAAAGTCTGAATATCGGGGTGCCTGGGTGGCTCAGTCAGTTAACCATCTGACTTCAGCTCAAGTCATGATTTCACAGTTTATGAGTTTGAGCCCCACGTCAGGCTCTGTGCTGACAGCTCAGAGCCTGGAGCCTGCTTCAGATTTTGTGTCTCCCTCTCTCTCTGTCCCTCCCCTGCTCGCACTCTGTCTCTCTCCCAAAAATAAACAAAAAAGTCTGAATATCAAGTTAGAAATTATTTTTTATTGCTTTTGCCTTAAAATGATAGACAGGTGATAGAAACTGGTATTATATTAGTAGTAGAAAGATGCACAACCCACACAAATTTTAGAAGCTCATGGGAGACAACTAGGAGAGACAAGAGAGATGACAGGAAAGGGTGTTATAGAGAAAATACAAGGACCTTTGGGAGTTCATTCAGGGACAGGATTTAATGTAATAGCCAGAGAAGGTCTCTTGGCTTATGTAACGTTTAAATTGATATGTGAATAGTGGGAAGGTGTTATCCAGGGGCTTGTGGAAATGAAGATCAGGCAGATATTAAAGGGGTGATGGTAGGAAATAATAATTTACTAGAGGAACTGAAAGCAGTTTGATACAGTAGCTCTGAAGGGATGCTGAGCTGAGCACGCCAGTATTTGAGGGTAGAAAACGTGTTAAGAAGAATTCACGGAAGGAATTTGGGAAGTGTAGCTTTTATCCCAATAAAAATGAGAAATCCTCAAGGAATTTTTAACAAGGTAATGATCAACAGTTTTGTGCTTTAGTAAGATTGGCCTGCAGAATGGAGGAATGATTATAATGGAGCCAGACTAGAAGCAGAGATAAGTTATAAGACTGTTCAAATGCCCACGCAAGAGACCGTGGCGGCCTTTACGAGGAGGCTTTCTCTGGGAGGGGAGAGAGAAGTAAACAGATGGTGGAAACATTCAGGAGGTGGAACTCATCATTGTGGCTGCACAGATGAAGTTCAGGTTAACGCCTAATGTAGCAACTAATGCGACACTAATTTCTAATCAGGGTTACTGGGATAAATGGCAGTGCTATTTACTAAAACCGGAGGCGCAGCAAGCAGGCTTTGGGGGAGGATGGTGAGCTCAATTTTAGAAAGAGAATTTAATGGATGTGCCAACAGGTAATAGAGATTATAAATCAGAGACAGTTTTAAACTGGGAGTGAACATTTTGAAGGCATTGGTTGTATACTGGGTATTACTAGGGAGAAATTCTACAGAGGTTATTCATTTCTTTTTAGAGAGCCACAAAGACAAAATGTTTCATAGGGTCCCAGAATGTGGCATTTTAGCCAATTAAATACAGCATATATTTATGTAATTATAAGTGTTGCAGTGGCCATTTCATAAATAATTTTTATAATCTAGTAAATTTAGTGTTAGAAAACCTGTTTTATTTTTGATATTGTTGATATCTATTGTATTTTGAGTTGCTTATTCTGCTTTCTGTTGTGTAACATAAGGACTTTAGTATTGAGATCCAGCGAGAGGAGTTCTCAGGAATCAAGGTGACAGTTTCCTCGTGCGGGAAAGAGTGAGCAGGCTATCCTTGTGATGACTTTGCTTGCTTGCAGTAATGAGTGAATGACTTTGGATTATATGAAGGTTAATTAACTGGTCATTGTTGATGAGAGTATAACTCTGCTGTGGGTCATTTGTGAGACACAGTAAGTGCAGGGCATATTTAACTTGCCATTCCTGTTTCAGGCCATCCTTTATTGTGAACACAATTCTAAATTCCCTCTCTGGTAAATTTTGAATGCTGCCCTATGTATGAATTAGCAGAATCTAACAGCTGGGTGAATGTACAGACTAGATGTGTCAGATTTATCCAAAGGTGCAAGTGTCTGTAGAGGTAGGAGTTTGAAAAGTGTCTAATGGAAAAATGGCTCTGAGAGGGTCCCTGCCGTAACCGGCCAGGGCCACACTAATTGATGAAAAAGAAGTTTCACAAAAAGTTAAGCACTCAGTGGCAAGAGAGAGGCCAAAATCATCTGAAATGCGCTGAGAGGTTTGGCAAAAGGTACATATATTAGGTTAGAAATTAAAGATGACGTACTATTTGCCTACGTGGCGGACTATTCAAACGATTGTGCTCACAAGCCACCGCATTTCACTGTACAGGCCGTAACTGCGCAGCTGTTCAGTGTGAATGGTGCTTCCTGGGTGCAGGGTGAGCCTGCCTACTCACCCATTCCTTTGTGATTTTGTGAAGGGTTCTGCTTTTAGAAAACCATTATTTTTAGCCAAACATTTCACCTTAATGAGTAAGATACAAAAGAAGTCCAATTCTGCAAAGCACTATCCTAAGTCATGTTTTTATAAATACAGAATGCACAGTTGAATGAGTTACAGATGTATTTTTCAGTGCACAAATACTTAACATATAATTTTGAAAAATCTAAGCTATATTAAAGATGCTGCTTTATGTACGTGATACATATATACTGTCTTGTAATACTTTATATATTTAGAGGTTTTAATTACTCTACTCAGTCATTTACATAGTCAAAGTTATTCGAAAACTGTTGAAAATGTTAATTCAAGTTAAGGTGACAATATGACATTTGACTGGAATCTATTATAACTGACATTGTGGTTCTTTTGATTTATTTTCAGTGCTGAACACAGAGATCATTTATTTTAATATTCCTCTTTTCTGGCAATGTAATAAGAGCCTACTAAGCCAAGACTTATAAATAAAATATGTGCTCATTTCATTAATATTTTCATGATTAGCTGTTTGGGGATTTATGGATATGTTGTAGGGAAGTAAGATTGAACTAGATTCCCCCCAGATAGAGCCAGATGCCATGCATTTTTGTAAATATGAATAAGTTGTGTTGATTGTCAAATGTTTTATTATCACCATAAATACTCAAATTCCCTTGTTTTATTAGTCCATGGATAACAAAATAAAACAAAATGTAAGATTGCTTTATTTAAAGGTATCTCATAATCGTGTGGTGGAGAAAAAGATATTTTTCTCTGTTGTAAATGTTTTTGTGTATGTGTATGAGGAAATTGAAAGAGAAGAAAGAAACTCCCATTTGTTACCCTGATTTTTTAATACTTTTTTTCTATTCTCAAGCCTGTGTGCGCACGTGCGCGCGCGCGCACACACACACACACACACACACACACACACCTATATCATATGCTTAAAACTATTATCTTGCAAATTCAAGACTTTATTTAATCCGGTTTGGGTTTATGTTGTGATAATTTGTTTATGGTTAAGGAAGTCAAAGCATATATTTTTTACAGTGGATATACTGGATGCCCTATATCTCTGATAATTTGTGATTTCTCATTTTGACAATTAAGCACGTTATAATGCAAAGAAAAGTTTTCCTCATGTGTTATCCAAATTGTATAGAAATCGATTTCTATAGAAGTCGATTTCTATTCTCCACCGATAAATGGGTTAGTGAGTCTCAGAGATAATACTTCAAATACCCAAGGACTAGAGAGACAAGGAACCAATCAGAAGGACCGGTGCTGATTTTATCATGGCGGGCAGAGTACCTGGAAGTACTGCCAGTCCCTGTGCCTCTGCCTAACATGTGACATGAGATACACGGGGGAACGGAAATAAACTAAAGACAATATATTGAAAGAACAGGGAGAGAGTGTTTAGCAGAAGTAAGCCAAGTTACCAAACATTAGCTCAGTGCTTTATTTCCTTATGTGCCTGACCTCTCAACATTAATTGAAGAATGTAAATTGGAGAGCATGGAATTGAAAAATATTTAGGATTGAATCAAGGACTTATAAAATGGATAACTTCCAAATCTTGTTTAAACCTGGCTAAAGGCAAGGTAAACTATTGCAGAAATAAAATTTTCTATGTACTATGATGAAATTCATAATATAAATTTCATGAAAAATGGAGGACATAGAAATCAATATATTTTCTGCTTAATCATGACCTCTCCTTATGCTTATTTGCAATTCCTTGATTGCTAAAATAAAGGCTGATAAGGCAATACCTGTGCATAAAGCACATTCGCATCTCCTTGGAAAAATCTTAGTGGAAGACTTAGTGACTAGGACTCTAATTTCAGGTTTTACTCTATTCTTAAACACTAATGATTACATTTCAAAAGCATACTAAAAACATTCAATGAAAATGACAGTTTATCTTAAGAGCAACTACAGATCTCTCTTGACTTTACTGTGGGGTTATATCCTGATAAACCCACCTTAAATGGAAAATGAAAGTCAAAAAATGCACCTAATACATCTAGCCTACTGAGCATCATAGTTTAGCCTAGCTTACATTAAACATGCTGAGAGCACTTACATGAGCTTACAGTTGGGTGAAACCATCTAACACAAAGCCAGTCTATAATAAAGTGTTGAATATCTCATAGAATTTATTAAATACTGTACTGACAATGAAAAACAGAATGGTTGTTAAGTGTATCCTTGATTATCCTCACGACCGTATGGCCGGCTGGGATTTGGGGCTCACTGCCACTGCCCAGTGTCATGAAAGAGTATCACACTGCATACCATTAGCCCAGGAAAAGATCAAAATTCACAATTCAAAGTACAGTTTCTACTGAATGCATACAGCTTTTGCACTGTCATAATGCTGGAAAATCTTAAACTGAACCATTGTAAGTTAGGGACTGTCTCTACTAAGGAGAACTTGCCGTGGTGTGTTCAAATTAGATATTAATCACAAAACAATTTGTTTGGCTATTGAAAAAGGGTTACTGCCCAGAATTCCATGACAACTTCTATTTAAAACTTCATTACCAGCTGTGAATATCCATCCTACACAGCAGTTTAAATATTTAATAGCTGCTTATATCATTAGTTTCTCAACTTGTAGAATTTTCTTCTTTTTGTAACAAATTTATCATTCATTTACATAAAAGGAGTAGCAAAGGAGATTTTATTAAATTCTCTCCTTAAATCAATAAAACACTTAAAAATAGCCTTTTGAACCTATTCTCTTTGGGGGGGGGGACATATTATATGCCTGCTCAAAGAGATTGGTGCTCATAGAGATATTACTTATATGTAGTAAAATAAAAGATGTGAAATACCTATTAAGTATTTTTATGTTTAGCATTGTTCAAGTAATGCTATTTTATATGTATAAATGATGAGAAATGGGGCATAGTAAAGATGGGCTCTCTGTTCATCAAATTCACTTATTTTGCCTCTTAGATTCAGAGTTCAATTCCTCTTGCCATGAAATGTGGCATGTGACCATGTTCCTGACAATGGCCTGCGGTTAGAGGTGATGTTGACCTCTTCTATGGCCTGGTGCATAAAAGTCTTCTGTTTCTTTTACAATCTCTTTCACCTAATCCGCAGTGGAGCAACAGATGTATTTTTAGTGAGTCACGTTTTGAAGATGATAGGACCACTGATGACCTGGATTCGTAAATGATGGCACAGCAGAACATTTCTGTACCAAAACAAAAAATACCCACTCCTGTTCTGCAAGATCATTGGAAAAATTCACATTCCTACTAGTAATGCATGAGAGTTCTCTTTCTCGAGTCTCAACAGAAAGCGTGAGGTCTTAATCAGAATCTCTTCTTCCAGAAGCTTTGGCCTTAATTATTGTCTCCCCAGATATATGAGATCTCTGGAAGTTCTGCCTAGTTTTAGCCTTCAGTCTGTTAATCTCAGTTTCTCATCTCATGAAATTTTGGAAGGAACGAATCTCAAGTGAAAATGCACCTCAGAATACTGCCTTACTTTTCTAGCATTTATTTTTTTCCTAGGATTTTGGGCTCCCACATTCTGGCTGCTTTGGTACCTACGTTCCATCTACTCCCGCCTACTGCTGTGGGATTGTCAAAAACTCTGTTTGACGTTCAGTTTCATAGATGTCACTTTCTGCTAGGATTCTTTTCTTCATGCATGCAGACTAAGAATGAGCAAATGTATCATGCCAAATGGAAAAGATAATGTCAGATTCACTTCAGTGATGTTGCCCTTTCTCTGTGATCTAGACCCCTCCAATCCTGATGGCTTTGTAATGCCATTAAGAAAATCTATGTCCTTTTTTGTTGCTGTTGCTTATTTTCTATTTTATTTGTATTTTATCTGAATACTGTGGCTATTTTTGATGGGTTTGGACTAAAGCTGTTTTGTCTGTTTATCTAGAAACAGAGGTCTCTTGATTCCTTTTCAAATATGTGTGACCATCTCTTTGTAGACGGATGATCATTTATTTACCTTAGTGCTGGTATCATGACATGAACTTTTTTATCTGAGGCTGTAAGATTGTATGCCTCAAACACGAGCTCATTTCAGTCACTGTACAGTCACGCTCCTGGGCACGTGCTCTGTGTGGCTCCTCTTCTTCCCAATACTACCCTTGCAGTATCCTCCTCCCAACTGCAACATGCTCTAAAATAACAACCAACCGATGTTTTTCAATAATGACAATGTGAAGTACAATCCACAGATTGACAGTTATTCAAGAGGCTCAGAAAAAATTCTGATGCTCAAAATTCCTACAGTTTTAAATGAGCCTGTCAGCTTTATAGGAGGTAATCTTACCTGCACTTAAAGAAACCTATAATATTGTTCAGTCCCATAATATCATGCTTATTACATGTTTCTTTAACAAAGTGGAATTATGCTTTAAGTGCATATTTTGAAGCAAACTCCTCTAGGTTTACTCATAAAAATATTTTTATAATTTTATTAAAAACATTTTTATGTTTATGTAATGCTGTGCATGTAAATTCTGGGGAAATTGAGGGTGTCAGCAGCATAACATGATTGTTTATATCTCCCTTTCTGTGGTTTGGTAAAGTATTAACTACATGTAATAAATGATTATAAGGAAGCTCATGTGTGAAATAAAGTAATAGAATGTGTAATTTCTGGATTGCTGAAGAGATCTTGATGAGTCCTAGAGGACAGATAGTTATCATCTTCACCTAGGTCACATACTTTCTCATCTCTTAAGCTTTCTTTGACTCTATGGCTTTCTCATGTCTAAATGTTACTATATTTATAAACATTTAATACAAATAAAGGATTGTATAAGACAGTTAAGATAAAATGTTATATGAAAATATTAAGTTTTTCTAGGTATAGATTGCATATTTTGCATTTTTCTTATTTAAAATCCTATATGTAGATGGCTGAGTGTTTTAAAGCATATTATATATATGTTAATCTTTTTATCTATTGCTGTGTAATGAACTACTTCAAAGCTTAATGACTTAAAACAACAATTGTAATTATCTTTCATAATTCAGTGTGTTGACTGGGCTCAGCTGGGCACTTTCTATTTGCAGTGTCCTGTGGCCCTAATACTGAAGGCTCAGCTGGGCTGAATGTCTAAGATGGCTCATGTACATGGCCTGTGTTAATACTGACTATAGCTGGGGACAGTTGACTTCTCATGACTCAGGCTTCTCAGGCTAGGAACAACCTGATTGTGAGTGTTTCAAGAGAGCAGAAGTAGAAGCAGTCAGTTTATTAAGGCCTGGGCCTGGTGCAGCATCAGTGCTGTCATATTCTATTGGTCAGTGCTCCTTGGGCTGCCTGTGTGGCTCAGTCAGTTAAGTGTCCGACTTTGACTCAGGCCATGATCTTGTGGTTCATGAGTTCTTGTCCCACATCAGGTTAGCTCCTCAGTAGACAGAGTCTATCGCAATTCCAGGGGGAGACATTTAGATGCCACCTGTCAAAGGGAGGAATGTCAAAGAATTCATGCCCAGTCTTATTCTACCATATGTGTGTGTGTGTGTATATATATACATATACATACATACACACACGCACACACACGTATATACATACATACATGTGTGTGTATATATGTTGCATATGTTTGTGGACTGCATTTATAATTTCACAATAAGTTAGCCCATGGTTATTTAAAAATTTCAAATATGCACAGTAAAAGTGAAAACTTTTTTTCTCCCCTTCTCCAAATTAAAGTTTTTTCAATTATTATTATTAGTTGGTCTTTATCCATGTGGATATTTTTCTGTATATTAAGTATATAGTTTACTTTTGCATAAATAGAATCAAGTCTATATTTTTCTGAAAATTACTATTTTCACTTAATAGTATATTTTAGATATTGTATATAAAGAATATATATTATATACATAAAATTTTAAATTACTACCTAGTGTTCATTAG
>PJEM01012287.1:0-47982 GCA_004023845.1 Helogale parvula | reverse complement strand
TATGAAGGAAATTGAAGAAGACACAAAGAAATGGAAAAACATTCCGTGCTCATGGATTGGAAGAATAAACATTGTGAAAATGTCATTATTACCCAAAGCAATTTACACATTCAATGCAATCCCCATCAAAATTGCACCAGCATTCTTCTCAAAGCTAGAACAAACTATCTTAAAATTCATATGGAACCACAAAAGACCCTGAATAGCCAAAGTAATATTGAAGAAGAAAACCAAAACGGGAGGCATCACAATCCCAGACTTTAGCCTCTAATGTTTATTCTTGACAGAGAGAGAGAGAGAGAGAGAGAGAGAGAGAGAGAGAGAGAAAGTGCACAAGCAGAAGAGGGGCAGAGAGAGAGGGAGACACAGAATTTGAAGCAGGCTCCAGGTTCTGAGCTGTCAGTACAGAGCCCGACATGGGGCTCAAACTCACAAATCACGAGATTATGACCTGAGCTGAAGTCAGATGCTCAACTGACTGAGCCACCCAGGGGGCCCCCTGTGTGTGCAAAACTTTGTACATGAGTGTTGATAGTGATAGCAACATTATTCATGATAGCCAAAGGGTGGAAATGATCCATATACCTGTGTCAACTAATGGATAAACAAAACATAGTACTCATACAATGGAATATTATTTGACCATAGAACAACACAAAGACTGTCTTAATCCATTGAGGCTGCTATAACAAAATACCACAGACTAGCTAACTTATAAGCAACAAATTTCTTTTTCACAGTTCTGGAGACTAGAAGTCCAAGATGAGGGTGCCAATGTTGACTGGGTTCTGGTTGCAGACCAATGGCTTCCTGTTGTATCCTCACGTGGTAGAATGGACCAGCTAGTTCTCTGGTCTCTTATGAAGACATTAATCCTAGTGAGGGCTCCACCCTCATAACTTAATCCCCTTCCCCCAAATCCACCTACTACCATTACCTTGGGCATTAGGTTTTCAACATATGAATTTTGGAGGAACACCCACATTTAATTTTTAGCAAGGAGGAACCTTAAAAACATATTAAGGGAAAGAAGCCAAACACAAAGAATCACATATGGCATGGTTCTATTTATAGGAAATGTCCAGAAGAGATAAATATAGAGAAGTGGAAATAGAGGAGTGGTTGCTTAGGGTTGGGAGGGATGGGGGAGTGGGGAGTGAAAGCTCAAGGGTAGAGGGTTTCTTTTTTAAAAAATTAATTGTGGGGCTCGAAGCCATAAACCATGAGATTACGACCTAAGCCGAAATTGGCCACCCAACTGACTGAGCCACCCAGGTGCCCCCCCCTTTAAAAATTTTTGTTTTTTAATGTTCATTTTGGAGTTTTTTGAGAGAGAGAGAGAGAGAGAAAGCAATCTACTTTCTTTAAAATTCAAGGGTAATAACATAATAGTTTAGCTTTTAAGCCAAACTGTCCACTTTTGAAAATGGGGCAGTATCCAGGAAAGTTCAAGCTCCTCATCAGGCTCTGTGCCGACAGCTAACTCAGAGCCTGGAGCCTGCTTCAAATTCTGTGTCTCCCTCTATCTCTCTACCCCTCCCCTCCTTACACTCTTTCTCTATCTCTCTCTCAAAAATAAATACACATTAGAATTTTTTTGAAAGTTTTTTTTTGCATAAACATTCTATCCTTTCTCCTGGTCTATACCTAGGAGTAGGACTGCTGAGTCAAATGGTAACTCTGTTGAACTTTTCGAAGAACCACTAGATGCTTCTCAGGATGCCTACACCATCTTACATTCCTACTAGCAGTATTTGAGTGATCCAATTTCCCTGCCTCCTCCAAACACTTGTTATTTTCTGACTTTTTGATTCTAGCTGTTCTAGTGGGTGTGAGGTGGTAGTTCACTGTGGTTTTGATTTGCATTTCCCTAATGACTAGTGATGTTGAGTATCTTTTCTCAAGTTTATTGGTCACTTCTACATCTTCTCTGAAGAAATGTCTATTCACATCCTTTGTCCTTTAATTGGGTTGTCTTTTTATTGTTGTGTAGGGTTCTTTATAGATATTATATATTATGGATATGTGTCCCTTATCAGATATATGCTTTGCAAGTATTTTCTACCATTCTGTGGTTGACTATTCAGTTTCTTTTTTTTTAAGTTTTATTTACTTTGAGAGAGAGACAGAGAGAGAGAGAGAGAGCCAGCCTGTGTGAGAGTGGAAGAGAAGCAGAGAGAGAAGGAGAGAGAGAGAATCCCAAGCAGGCTCCATGCTGTCAGTGCAGAGCCCAGTGAACTCATGAACCATGAGATCACGACCTGAGCCAAAACCAAGAGTTGGATGCTCAACTGACTGAGCCATCCAGGTGCCCGGACTATTCAGTTTCCTTATAGTGACCTTTCAAGCACAAATTTCAAAATCTGAATGAAGGCTTTCCTAGTGCTTTTACCCCTCTCTCGGCTGCCATAGTCCCTGTGCTCCTGTGCCACGGGGGACTGCTCTCTCCATGCTCTCACCCCCCTGAGTGTACGCTGCTGTCGTCTTGTTGCCCTGTGCCAGGGTCATGGCCGGTTCAGTGAGTTCTCTATTATGCAGGTTCAGCTGGGTCTTGAGCAGGCCCTGTATACCTTGGTCTTGGAGAAATGGTTATCTCAGCATTCCCGAGCCTCTTCCCCATGGCAACTATCTGTTGCCTTATATTTGTGGTTGGTCTTGTAGGGGAAACGGTTTCCTGCCCCTCTCCCAGTGGTAGCCCACCTCTGCTTGGTATCTTTGCAGGATCCTAGACTAGAGACATTGCCAGTCATTTCCCACAGGAGAGAGTTTTTTCCTACGTTTTGTATGATGACAATGCTTCTTGGCCTCTGTGTCCTAGGGGCAGCAAGGTTTTTCGTACCCCTCCCCCAAAAAGCAGCCGAATTCTGCTTCTACTTGTCTCCCAGAGGCAATGTGTTTTTGCCTGGACCCTAGGAATAAAATGATTTCTTTCCCTTTCCTAGAGGCTTAGGTTGTTGATGTGTTTTGACTGCCCGAAGCCGTGGAAGGCAGTTCTCTCTAGTGCTTCACCCAGTGTTTCTTGCAAGTGCTTGGTGGAGGCCTATGGGGAAGAGATTGCAAGTCAGTCTGAACTCCCCTTGTTTGGAGACTCTCAGTTATTTCCAGCCAACATGCTGGGGCCACACTAGACCTTTAAGACACATTTCAAGTTTATCTGATTTCTTCCTACCTACTTGTATAGCAGCCACCTTTCCTCTGTGTCCTGCCAAAAGTGACAGCATTCATGTGGCCTGTCTTGGGGGCTTGTGTTGAAACTCCAAGCAGAAGAGCTCTAAGCATGAACTTGAGCAGGAACAGAAGAACGCTTCATTAGGACTCATTCTTGCTGTGTACAGGGACCATGTGTCAGGGCCTAAGGGTCCCTCAGCTGTGGCCTGGAACACATCCCCTCTGTCTCCCCACATGTACAGTGCAGTTCCATAGAAGAGGGGTAAGGGTGGGGGCCAAATTCCAGCCCCGCCACATACAACTTGCCTCTAGGCAAGATACTCAACCTCTCTCTGCCTCAGTTACCTCATCTGCCCAGTATGGATAATAATAAAACCGACCTCTCTCTGTGATGCCTGGCACATAACACTAGCTACTCTCATCTTTAGTAATACCAGTAGTAGTAATAGTTAGTAGCACCATACTAATAGTAGCATCACTATCACTGTTACTCTTGATGGCCTCCAAGGTGCCTTCTACTACTAACGACTTGGGATAATATGAAGTATATATCCATTTATTTTGGTAAGAGGATCTTCCAGGTAGGCCAGGTAATAAAACGACTCCCCTGGGAAGGGGCGAGCAGGCCTCCGCTTGCTGCGTGACCTTTGCTCAGTCCCTGGCCATAGCGTCCATCTGTAGAGCACAGCCTGAACTGACAGCTGGGACTGGTTGAATCTGTGTGAGAGAGCAGTGTGGCGGTGAGGGAGTCAAGGGGTAGTTTTGGAGTCGTCAGCCCACAGACATCATGATGCCTTTTTCTCTGAATTACAAATCATAGAAGAGGAGTGATCAGAGCCCTCATGTTCACAGAGCACTTTAATCAACAGTCACTCACATTCATCATCGAATTTAGCTGTGACAAGGGCTGCTTTGGGGGTGTGTGTCAGGGATTGTTGATCCCAATCTGATAGCAGAGCAAGATCCAAAGAGAGGTTAAACCAAGGTCACCCAGTGAGGTCAAGGTAGAGCTGAGCAGGACCCCAGGATCCTGACTCGCTGAACTGATGCTTTTCCATGAGCTCCAGGCAGTGGAGTGCTGCTCCTCTGCATTTTCCCAGCATGTTGTGCCTTCCCCCATGGGAGGGCAGGTAGGATCCATCAAAGCAGAGGTGTGTGGGGAGGGGGGGATGGTAGGGGAGAGTTGGATCTGCTCCTTTCCCCTGGTGCCATACACGAGCATCCCCAGGGCAGACTGGGTGTCCTCCTTTGCCACTTCCTGGCCTGACAGGGTCAGGAGAGTTCTGTTGAATGAAGACATAAAAAACTTCTTTTCCATTTTTTTTCGGGCTTATTGAATCCTAACCCTTCAGAACTGATGATGAGCCTTAAGTCCTTCCCATGTTTCAGGCCCAACACAGTGCCGGGCACACAGGAAACCATCAGTAAATATTTGTTAAAGGGATCATACCGCCAAACCCAAGTCGTGTACAATTCAAACAAACAAAGACAAAGGGGGAGGGAAGAATGGGAAATTATTGTTTAATGGATACAGAGTGTCTGATTTAGAAGATGAATGAGTTCTGAGAATGGAGGTTGGTTGATCTTTGCAACAATGTGAACATATTTAATGCCCCTGAACCACACACTTTACAACCGGGAACAGAGCCTCCAGGAGGAACCAACACGGTGGGCAACTTGACTTTGGACCCCTGGTTTCCAGAACTGTGAGAGAATAAATGTCTGTTGTGTTAAGTAAGGGAAAAAAAAAGGTTAAGATGGTAAATTTTGTGTTTTATTTTACCATCATTTAAAAAATTTGAAAAGAAAGTTGACAAGAATACATTTTCTAGCCTGAAGAAACAAAACAAAATTAAGCCTGCATTGTTTCTATCTACTTCACCAAGTGGAAAGGAAATGCAGTTTGACTGTGCCCTTCAACGGACGGACTCGGTCAGATACACAGACACACATCCATCCATACCTGCATTAGCAGACCTGTTATAAGGACGCACTGGGCACCCAGCCCTGGTCTGGAGCTCCCGGGGACACTGTGGCTTCTTTCTGAAGCCAGGGGAGGCATTAGAGGCAGTGCAGGTGGGACAGAGAGGAGGGAAGCCCTTTCCCTTTAAACTCTCCCTTCACCAGATGGTGTTCCCTTTGTGTCTGGTCCGCCGGCTTTTACAAAGCATGGAAGTTGTATGAAGTCAGGGAGGACACAGGGCCCAGCCGCCTCTACGACTCTGGGGCTGAGCACGAGTAGCTTTCAGCTACCCAAAGCTCTCTGTGTGCCAGGGACCTGCCTAGTGCTCCCCGTGTGTGAACCCACGTAACCCTCCTGACAAACCGTCAGCCCAGTCCTGCCATCATATCCGGTGACAAATGAGGAAACTGAGGCACAAGACAGGGTAAGCTGCTGGCTCAGAGTGCCATGCACATCAGAAGCAGGTTTGGTGCTTGAATCTTGTGCTCTGGAGGCCATGATTCACTGTACTCCATAAATCGCCTTCTACAGATGGGGAAATTGAGTTCCTTAAAGTCAGTTGACTCCCTTAAAGTTACTCAGCCAGGCATTGGCAGAGTTGCCTTTGGGATCTGGGTCTTCCAGTACCAAAAATGATACCTTTCTACGAAATGAGGTTGCATCTGAGAAGGAGAAGGTCTAGATTTTTCCACTAGAGCCCCATCCACCTTCTAGTTGTGCACTCTCGAAGGCAGTGTGGTGAAGGATCTTGGCAGAGCAATTTCTACCTGGCTGGCCTCCACCTTGGAAGATTTCTTTCTTCCTCCTTTCTGACTCTGGGTACTTTATTTTCTGAGAAGAGATGATGGTTTAAAGGGACACTCTCAGGAATGGAGGACCCAAGCAGGCCAAAGAAAACTTCCTAGCCCCGGGCTGTTTGCAGTGTTGCGGATAGGGTCTCAGGCCTGCAGGGAAGATGGGGAGTGTGGTGGCGAAGTGGGGCTGCAGAGACAAAGGGCAGGGATCCAGTCTGGAGACACACGTCCCCTGCCTGGGCCTCAGCGCCCTTTGTTCAGTGGAGGTGGGGGACATAGTTGGGCCAAGTCTGAGCCCATCTCCCTGTGTTGGGTAGAAGCAGAGTGTGAGAAAAGGAGCCCCTGCAAGACTGGTTTATTGAGGAAATGTTCACTGGAGGAACTGGAGAGAGAGCTGGGACAGTAGGACAAGGAAGAGGAAGGGGCAGCCGTGGGGGGATCCTGGGAAAATGCTACCGTGAGCGCTGCAGCTCCGAGCAGGGCGGCTGGCCTTTCACCAGTTGGTCTTGGCCGAGGGTCATCTAGGGTCGGGTGGGGGGTGCGGGAGGTGTGAACTGCCCAGGTGTTTGCCATACTCCACATGGGAGGAAAATAGTCCCAGCAAGCCCAAGAGAGTGGCAGGGCAGGTGGTTAGAAGTTGACAGAAGCTTGGAACGGGGCCCACAGCAACAATCAAAGGAATTCATAGTGAGCGCTGACAGCATGCCCTGCACCACCCTCCGGATTCATTCTAACATTTCAGATTCTGGGTCTTTCCCAACAGTACCAGATGGATGAGAAGAGGGGTGAGGCGCTGACAGACTGAGAGCCTGCAGTCTGTTGCTTGAGTGAGAGCTTTGGCATGAGAATGGAGGTACAGAGGAGCCTCAAAGACCCAGCTGTCACAGGTTGGCGGGGCTTAAGGGGGCTTGACACTACTCTCTCAGTTCCTGCCTTTACCATGCACACGGTCCTGCACACTCGGACACATGGGGCATAGGAACCCCCTTGTGTGAATGTGCATGGAAGCAAACGCACCAGTGCACACACAGACTCATGCAAAGGTGTGTACATGCTTTCGCACAAGCCCACATACATACAGAAACACATCCATAGACGTCCACGCTCACTCACACTCACCTATTCCTGAGCTTGCACCAAAAGCATGGCCAGCCAGGTCCTTTCTATTCCTGGCTTTCAGAGGAAGGCAAAGTAGGGGATGGGCAGGGCCCAGAGCCAGCCAGTTGCAGCTGGCCACTGAAGACTGACCTTTGGCTACAATAGTGCGGATCACACCTGTCCCCCAGCCCAGGCTCATGTCAGTCTGGGTTGCTTGTAGAGCACTGATAAAAGTGTCTAGAAGCTTAGCTGCTGCCTCCTCTGTTCCCTTCTGGTCCCCTAAGGTTCCTCTCCCACTTTTGATACAGGGCTTTGCCCATCAGTGGGCCAGGGGCCTCTGCTGTGTGGGTGGTGACCTGTGGTCCAGGGAAAGGAATGACCTGGGGCTCCTGACATGTAGCCCGCTTTCTCCCCAAATGACAGGAACCAGTGGGAGCATTTCCATTGAAAAGCAAGGCCAGAATCAGACTGACCCCACCGCCCAGGGGCTCCCAGTCTGGTGGAGGTCACAGGCATTTAAAAAGTATAATCAGGGATACCTGGGTGGCTCAGACAGTTAAGTGGCCCACTTTGGCTCAGGTCATGATCTCACAGTTTGTGAGTTTGAGCCACATGTTGGGCTCTGTGCTGATAGCTCAGAGCCTGGAACCTCCTTCCGATCTGTGTCTCCCCCTCTCTTTGCCCCTCCCACGCTCATGCTCTGTCTCTCTCTGTCTCTCAATAATAAATAAAAGTGTTAAAATTTAAAAAATGAAAAGTATGGTTGGTGCTGGGCTTTAAGGAAATGGGAGACTGAGGAAGCCCAGTGGAGACACCTAAAAGACTGGAGGGGGTGGAATCAGGGAAGGCTTTTGGAGGAGGTGATGTCTAAAATGACTCTTAAAAAATAAAAATATTGAAAATTATTAAATAAAATGACTCTTAAAAGACCGTGAGGAGCTGAATTTGGGTGGAAGGGAGTAGGGTAAAAGGCATTTTAGGCAGAGGGAAGAGCTTGTGCAAAATGCTAGCACTAGGGGAAGCGAGTGCCCCCAGGGAACTCGAAGATGTTTAGCAAGGCCAGAGGAAGGTACAGAGGAGCTCAGAGGGAAGGCAGAGCCATGCTCCTGCTGTGAGCCAGACCAAGGAGGCATCCAGAGGGCATGGAGATACCACTGGGAAATTTTAACCAGGGGAATGATTGTGTCAGACCTACACTGGGAAGCTCTTTTGGACTCCAAAGTGCAAGGTGGAGCTGGGGATGGCTTAAGATAGATTTGAGATGGAGCATAGGGCAACGCATTGAGTGGGGGCTGGCAGAAACTTTGCAGGCCAAGAGGCAAATCAAAGAAATTACGTAGGAAACAAAGAGAAGAAACAAGAGAGGAAACAAATTATCACAAAATTTCAATTGACAAAACTCAAAGAATAGAGCACCACTTTTTGTCATACAGGTCTACTAATGAGAAGAATGGAGTTTTTTGGAGAATGACATTTCACTTCAGTGGGGCTCAAAGTTAGTGTTTCCTACCGTCTAATCAATTGCAAATGCTCATCTGTAAGAATCACTCTTGGTTCATGGGTCATTCAGACACAGGCTGTAGTTTGCTGATACCTGGTCTAGACTAATGGGGTCCTGGGTAGAATTCTGCAAGTGAGACACAAAGGAGGCTTTTCTGTCCCCTCCTCCCCCCAGCAAATCACAGATCCTGAACCTCCACCATTAGTGCCACTCCCCTGGGAGGGGTCACCGTTTCCAGAGGGTTCTAGTTAAAATGTACCCTGGTTACTAGGAGGGACCAGAGGTCCTTCAGCCAATAGGAAGTATGAACATCTGTAATCATAACATCTCAGGGCAAGAGGGACCTGAGGCCTCTCTCTAGCCCTCTCCCAGGGCAGGACTAACATCCATGTCTTTCACGGAGTCGAACTCTGTCATAGATATGGAAAGTGATTTGTTTGAGGTCACAATGCAAGTTGCTGACAGTTGAGATTTGGACCCAGGCCTTTGGATTCCCAGCTGAGTTTCCTTTCCTGATACCATCATGTCCTCAGCATGGACCCCATTAACTTCGGTGGGGGGGGGGCAAGCATGTGGGGAAGGAATAATATCAGGACTCCTCTGCCCAGGACAGGATGCTCCTCAGGCTCCTGCCTTCCACAGGTAGCAGTCATGGCAGATCAGGCCTCCTCATTTACATATATTTGCATACATTGCTTCTGAATAAGGAACCTGAGGCTTGGAGGGAATAAATAACTTGCTTGACATCTCTAATAGGCTAAAATATGTCCCCGTGGAAGATATCCAGGTCCTAGTCCCTAGAACCTGTGAATGTTACCTTACATGGGAAAAAAAGGAGTCTTTGCAGGTGTGATTGAATTATGGGTCCTGACGTGAGAAGATTATCCTAGATTACCTGGATGGGCTCTAACTACAATCACATGTGTCCTTATAAGAGCCACACAGAGGGATTCTATAGCTGCAAGGAAGTGAAGAGTAATGTAACCATAGAAAGAGAGGAAGATTTGAAGATGCCACTCTCCTTGCTTTGGAGACAGAGGATGAACCTGTGAGCCAAGGAATTTATATAGTTCTAAAAGCTAGAAAAGGCAAGGAAACAGACTCTTCCCTAGAATCTCCCGAGGGAGCACAGTCCTGTGGACTTTTTGTAAAATGGACACCAGTGCAACTGAGTTCAGATGTCTGGCCTCCAGAACTGTGAGAGAATAAAGTTCTGTTGTCTCAAGTGACCAGATTTGTGGTAATTTGTTACAGCAGCCTCAGAAAACTAATAAGGCATTGCACAGCAATTTTTCTTAATTTAAATGAACTTTTAAATTTTAGAATGGTTTTAGATGTATAGAATAGTTGCAGAGACAGCTTAGAGAGTTCTTATATGCCCCACCCCAAGCTTCCTCCATTGTTAGCATCTTACATTACTGTGCTCATTTGTCACAACTAAAGAGCCGAGATTGGTACATTACTATTAGTTATGATCCCCAACTTTATTTGGATTTCACTAGCTTTTCCTAATCATCTTTATCTGTCCATCCAGAGACCACAGTACATGTAGCTGTCATGTGTTCTTAGCTTCCTCTGGTCTGTGACTGTTTTTCAGATTGCCCTTGTTTTTTTTTTTTTTTTTTTTTGATGACTTTCACTTCTGAGGAGTCCTGGCCAGGTATCTTGCAGAGGGTCACTGAATTTGGATTTACCTGATGTTTTTTCTCCTAGTCAGATTGGGGTAATGGGATTGGGGGGTACCACAGAAGTGGGGTGCCATTATTATCACATCGTATCAAGGGCACATACTGCCAACATGACTTAAAACTGATGTTGACCTTGGTCACTTGGCTGATGTGATGTTTGCCGGGTTTTTCCGTGGTCAAGTTACTCACCTTCTCTCCCCTGGCCCCAACTATTTCTGTACTCTACTTTTGGAAACAAGCCACTAAGGATACCCCAATTCAAGTGGAGAGGGTTACACTCCACCTTCTTCAGGACCAAGTATCCACACACATTATTTGGGATTCTTCTATAGGAGAGATTTTGCTCTTCGCCCCCATCTATTATTATTCAGTCATTCATTTATGTCAACTATGTACTCATGGCCATGTACTTCACACTTCGGATTATAATCCAAGTACTGTTACTGGTCTTGCTGCTCAAATTGTTCCAGCCGCGACCATTGGGAGCTTTTTCAGTGTGGTTCCCCTGTTTCTTTGAGCTGCCCATCATTTGAGCACTTTTGAGCACTTCCTTACTTTCCAACACTACAAGATGCTTCAGGCTCATCTTGTATTTTTCCTGCCCAAGAAATCTACCGGGGTGACATTGTTTCTAGGCATTTCAAAAGACAGAGCTGGGCAATAGAAGTGTGTGTGCCAACCCATGCCTACATACATATCTACAAAGATTTCTGTATCTATCCATCTGTACTATATCAACCTAAACATGAACTCATAGTGATGTCTTCCACTGTAATCTCTTACACATGGGTCATTCTGCCCTGGCTTCCTTGCTTATCTGTAACCTCCCTCTCCAACAGTGAGAAAACTGGCTCTCAGTGCACAGTACAGCCATGCCCAAGTTGTTAACCCACAGCCGCAGGGGAAACCCAACTTTAATGATAGCATGGTATTTATTTACAATTTATTTTAACATTAGTCTTAGAGTTTCCCCGTCAAAACACTATTTTCCAAGATTACCTAGGACTGTCCTTTTCCCCCACTCCCTCCCTTCAGTGAGGTTTTCTCATACCTTTATAATACAGGTTTTAGATCTTTTGTCACAAGTCCACATTCCATCTTGGGACCCCTGTCTTCTTGGTTGGTTTTTTAAATTTAATTTAATTTTTTAATGTTTATTTTTGAGAGATAGAGAGACAGAATATGAGTGGGGGGAGGGCAGAGGGTGAGGGAGACACAGAATCTGAAGCAGGTTCTGGGCTCTGAGCTGTCAGCACAGAGCCTAATGTGGGCCTTGAACTCACAGACTGTGAGCTCATGACTTGAGACAAAGCCAGACATTTAACTGACTGAGCCACCCAAGTGCCCCTTAAAATTTAATTTCTATACCTTAACCTTCACTCTTTGTGAGTCTTGACAAATACATAGTGTCATTTATACAGCAGTACAATACCATATGGATCCATCCCACCATCCTAAAGAACCCCCTGTGCTGCTTTTATTTTTTTAATATTATTTTATTATTTTTGAGAGAGAGAGAGAGTGTGAGTGGGGAAGGGGCAGAGAGTGGGAGGGAGACACGGAATCTGAAATAGACTCCAGGCTCTGAGCTGTCAGCACAGAGCCCCACATGAGGCTCAAACTCCAGAAAGGCGAGATCATGACCTGAGCTGAAGTCGGCTGCTCAACCAACTGAGCCTCTTTGGCACCCCCTCCGCTGTGCTTCTTTTAGTCAAAAGCTCGCCCTTCCTAAATCCCTGGCAACTGCTTATCTGCTTTCCATTCCTATAATTTATCATTTTCCAGAATAGCGTATGAATGGTATCAAATAGCCTTTTTACTCTGGCTTCTTTCACTTACCAAAATGCGTCTGAGACTCATCCATGTTGGCGTATGAATAAATAAATAGCTCATTCCTCTTTATTTCAGAGTAGTGAGTATTCCACTGTGCTAAATGTACCATAGTTCATCCCTTCACCTTCTCAAGGACATCTTGCTTGCTTCCAATTTTGCTGATTATGAATAAAGCTATTGTAAACATTGAAGTACAGGTTTTTGTGTGGACTTATTTCTTTTTAATAATTTTCTTTTTTTAATTTTTTTTTTGAGAGAGGGAGGGAGCACATACCAGCAGAAGAGGGGCAGAGGAAGAGGGGGAGAGAGAACCCTAAGCAGGCTCCATGCTCAGCAAGGAGCCCAATGAGGAGCTCAATCCCACGACCCTGGGATCATTACCTGAGTCAAAATCAAAGGTTGGATACTTAACCAGCTGAGCCACCCAGGGGCCCCATGTGAGCACTTGTTTTCAGTTCAGTTGGGTAAATACCTAGGAGCACGATTGTTGTGCTATATACGCAGCCTATATTTCACTTCTAAAAAAATGCCAAAATGTCTTCCAAAATGGTGTGCCATTTTGAATAGAGCTACTTTAAATTTCCTAAGTTAAATCCAATTTGTCTGAGCCTTTCCTTTGTTTCCCAAGCTGGTAGTCAGGAGTTCTCTCTCATCAGGCGAAGGTCACTGGCTTTGCCATCAGATCCGAGCATAAATCCTGACTCCAAAAACTTAAAAACCATTTAAATACTGTGTGACTTTGGGCAAGTTAGTGAATCCCTCTGAGTCTCATATTGAGAAGTAACTCTGTATATGTGCATGATGTCACAGGTTATGTTCTCCAGGAAGTGGATTCTGAGAGGGCGCTTAGCCCCTGGGATGCCAGCCCTTGGGCTCTACACCCACAGAAAGGAGGGAAGGCAGCGGAATTGGGCAGAGGGAGAAGCTGAACAGAAATGGCCTGTCAGAGCTGTCCTGATCTGGGCTGAAGTGGTCAAGTCTTGGTGTCCCATCCAGATCAGTCATCAGATTGATGCCCTCGTGGAGGCAGCTGTCTGCATCTGGTGCAGTGTGTCCTTCCTCTAAGGTGCATCCGGTGGCGCATGGCAGGACCCACTGCTGTGTGCCTGCAGGCCAGTCCTCCCTTCCCAGCCCCTCAGCTTCCCGTGTATGAGTGGCTAAGACCTCAGCCCCAGCCGATCCTTGTATAGTGCTTTGCAGTTCATCAAGTGGCTTCGGGTACCTTAATTCACAGCAATCTTAAGATACCAGTAATTAGTCTCCCCCAATGGGCTGGCTCTAAGGCAGTGCTGCTCCAGTGTGGTTTGAGGGCCGGGATGTGTCCATTAGCCGGTTGTTACTGGATAAAGTAAGTACAGAATTCTAGAGTCACTGCTCAGAGACTTTAGAGCAATGTGGCAGAGTAATTTTATGTCTGTTGAAAGTAAGTATAAAAATGTGGACTTTTCCTATGTTTGTCTTTGTTTTTATATTTCATTTTTATGGTGACTTATATTGTATTTTACAAATGAATGGGTCCAAAATGGACTAGAGAACCCCCCACCCCCACCCCAACCCACACACACGAATCTGGCTTTCTGCCACAGACATTTTCAGAAGCATTGATCTAGGCATGCCTAAATGCCAGCTTCTGACAACTTTTGCATTTTTTAAAGGGGAAGGCCCCTTTTGATCATTAAGCATTAGCATTTTATTAATAGGCCCAGGGTTTACTGCTGGGTTTTGTTCTTTTCAGGGCCCCTTTAAAAGGGGCTACTGGAAGGGCTACTAGAAAGAGCCTGCCTGCCCGTCTACTTCCACTCATTCCCTCTCTGAAGATATAACTAACTGGGTGTACATGACACTTCAACTGGGTAAAGGTTTTCTGGCAAGGAGTGAGGGTGAAAAGTTAGAGTCTAAGAAAAGTCCAAACCTCATTAGTGATCCACAAGCTCTACCAGGTCTTTCGAAATCCATTTCCTGGCATTTCCAAAGGGGAGGGGTGAGGAAGAACTAGCATTTATTGAATCCTCATGTATGGGTGAAGCATTTACAGGTGATGAAGCCACGCCTCGGGAGGTGTGTGACGCGGTCAGGCAGGCGGGAGGGGTGCCGTGAGCCTTGCTGGCTCTCGGATCCGGCCACCCCCCGCTGTGCCATTCTGCCCAGTCTGAGAAGAATTGGACAGAGTGGGCGCAGCACTAAATAGCTATCTGGGCAGGCAGGCTTTATACTGAGGCCAGGATTCCAGAAAGTCCTTTCACCTCTCTGACACACAAACCCCATTTATTATAAGAGTGACTGTCACTGCCGATATCGAGATAATGCATGTAAAATATCCCACTGGAGCCTGGCATGTACTAGGTTCTCAGTAAGCAGCTCAGCCTGCTGGCTCTGCTCTTCTGTGGGGCCATTAAGACAGATGCCCAGTTCAGCCCAAGACATCCACTGCCTGTCTGGTCCTGCCCATGACCCACTCCAGCTCAAGGACCTTCCAGGTCTCCTGCTTACCTTGGGGATAAATTCCTGACTCCTTGACGGGATATTTGGGTTCCCCCAGAGAGGAGGCAAGGCAAAGTCAGGGAACCTCCCTCAATGAAAATTTGCTGAACAAAAGCCTAAGCCCCAGCCTCCTGCTCCCTACACTTCACTCTTGTCCCCTGAGCCACAAGAGCAGCCATCACCCCCGTGTGCCCTGCACTGCCCGTCCTCCCTGCCTTTGTTCTCTCAGCAGCTTCCGTCCTCCACGCCTCAGCCTCCTCCTGAACCCTTGCAAAGCACAGCCAGGCCCTATGTGAGGCCAGCACTTGGCCTGTGCCACGTGGCTGCTAGCAGTGCTGTTGCTGGCTGACCCCCATCCGACCTGTCACGTAAAGCAGTGTCAGACAGACTGGGCCCCAATGGGCCCTTTGTTTCCTGTGGGTAATGGCATCTGAGAACTTTTTCCCAGACCAAAGGGCAGCCTGATTTCTAGAGGAGACTCCAGCTCACCCCACACTTGAGGGCCTCTGACCCTGACTACCGCACCTGCCAAATCTTGCTGTCCTCTGGCTGTCTGATTCTGTCTGTGTGTGTGCAGGGGTTGGGGACCTGTCTTCCCACGTGATGTAGAGGTCCCTGAGGCAGGCTTTAAGGGGCCCTGAGGGAATGTCAGTCAGGAGGTACTAAGTTCACAGCTGAACTCTTACAGGTGCGGCTCTGGCACGTGGTATTAGTTGGGAAGGCTAACCACTACAGCAATCATGGGAAAAGGCCGTGTTTTACTCACAGTCTGGTGAGAATGTTTCTATCTGGGCAGATCTCTGGGACAGCCCTCCTCCAATATCAGGCTTTATCCTTTCTTATGCTTCTATTGTCTTCCACACAAGGTGTCCAAGATCACTGTGAAAATGGGGGAATTCTCTGCCCTCTGGCCCCCCAAGTCTCCCACCACTCCTCTTCTCCCATCCTGACACCCTCGAATCTCATGGTCACCTCTTACTCCAGCCTGGCCAGGCCAGGAGGTCAGACCCAGCATTCTGTCCTCTGATCTGTGCTCAAACTGTCCCCACACATCTGGGGACCCTCTCGGGGACCAGCCAGGCAGCTACCTTGTGCAGCAGCACACAGCATGGTGTAGCCCTCAGAGGCTGAGGTGGAGTAACGGCATTAGCCTGAGACATTGGAGACCATTTCAGGGAGTTGGTTTTATTCAGAGAACGGAGGCAGGTGCTATATGTGGGTAGGCTGGAAGGGGGATCACTGGAGGCAGGAGTGTCGTGCACAGGGCTGTGACCAGCCAGCAGCCACCCAGGTACTCAGAGCTGTAGCAGAGGAAGGGGACAGTTGGGGGCACCCAGTGGAACCTTTACCTCGACCAAAGGGAAGGCTTCCTCGAACAGAGGAAACCAAGTCTCTGAGG
The DNA here is from genome assembly GCA_004023845.1 of Helogale parvula. Classification (NCBI taxonomy): domain Eukaryota; kingdom Metazoa; phylum Chordata; class Mammalia; order Carnivora; family Herpestidae; genus Helogale; species Helogale parvula. The sequence continues at coordinate 32,057 of PJEM01012287.1, read as the reverse complement.
GCTCATTTACTGTCACTGAGGTAGCCAGCCTCCAAGCTTGACTTCCAGAGACCTCACCTCCTGGGACTCCCACCCTTGTCCAGAGTGTCTCACATCTCACCAACACCATGAGGCAGAATTGATGGTGTGTGACGCAGAGGGGAGGTCATAAAAGGCAGTGTGGCTCTTCTCTCTCCTGGCTTGGCCTGGGAGGAGCCACGCCACTGACAGACAGCCCTCTGGAGAAGCCCACAGAGACAGGGACAGAGCCTTCTGCCAACAGCCACATGGTTGAACTTGGAGTGAACCCTTCAGCGCTACTCAGGCCTCCTGGGATGTAGCCCCAGCCAACAGCATGGCTGCACCTCCTCATTCACCTGAGCCAGAACCCCTCAGGGAAGCCACTCCCAGAAACTATGGGACAATAAAGGCCTGTGGTTTAAAGCAGCTAAGTGTTGGAGTATTTATTTTATTTTATTTATTTTTAAAGTAGGCTTCACACCTAACGTAGGGCTTAAACTCATGACCTTGAGATTGAGAGTCTCCTGCTCTACTGACTGAGCCAGGCAGGTGCCCCTGGAGCATTTTTATATAGCAACACAGAGCTGATTTAATCACCCCCAAGTGCAAGGCCAAGGCCCAGGTCATCCCTGTCTCAGGCCTAGTGTGCTGGACCAAGAAGAAGTACCATGTGCATAAAATACATTTATGCAACCAATTCACAGTCAGTGGCGTGCTGAGGTGCCCTAGGCCCTGTGCTGCATGCTGGGGTGGGGCTGAAGGAGACAAGGATATGATCTTGACCTTCAGAAGCTTCCCAGTCTACCAAGAGACAGTGAAGTCCACTTAGCCACTAATGGCCATGGCCCTTCCACCCCTACGCCTAGCCCCAGAGAGGGGTAACTAACTCTGTTTCAGGGCAGTGAGGTGGGGGGCAGGGTATGAGAACGGGTGGGGTGTGCTGAAGGCTGACAAAGGGAGGTGCACTTTGCGGATGAGTAATGTCAACCAGGTCAAGGAGGAAGCTTGTTCCAAGGAAAGGGAACAGCATGCCCCAGAACACAGCGGGTGTGAGCGGAGTGTGCCCTCATCCAGTCATGAGGGGTGCCAGGGTGATGGGGTTCAGGGGAGGAGATTCAGCAGGTGAGGGACAGATGAGAAAGGCTCTAGAGGCTGAGGGGGAGTATAGGCATTAGCCTGAGACATTGGAGGCCACTTTAGGGAGCTGGGTTTCAGATAGTGGAGGCAGGTGCTATACGTGGGTAGGTGGGGATGGGGGTCACTGGAGGCAGGAGTATCATGCATAGAACTGTGACTACCCAGCAGTCACCCAGATACTGAGTGCTGTGGCAGAGGAAGGGAAAGTCTGGGGCACCCAGTGGAACCCTTACCTCAGCCAGGGGCATTAGGGAAGACTTCCTCAAATAGAAGAAACCAGTATTGAAAGATGAATAGGAATTTCCCAGACAAAGGGGGAGGTCGGGTGAGGGAGATGGGGTATTCCAGGCAGAGGGAAGAGCAGGGGCAAAGCCCATAGGAAAGAGAGCAAATCTGGTACAAGTAACTGCAAATGGTTCTGTGTGATGGGAGCTCATGGCTAATGGAGGAGGGGAAATAAAGGATGGAGAAAACTGGGCCAGATGGTGGACGAGTGGCAAATGGCAGGCTAAGAAGCTTGGGCCTTATGGTGGATATCTGTCTTCCATCGACCTCTCTAGAACCACTCTCCACTGTCTCCACCAGGCTCTTTTTTGGAGACCTACCTGTGTGGACTGCAGCCACAGGCCAGTGTGCCCTCCAGCTTGCAGTTGGGTTCAGGCAATAGGGAACGTTGGCAGAAGAGGGAGGGAGAGAGCAAAGTGGGAACGCCTGCTCCTGGCTCTTGCCCGGCAGGGTCACCCGCATAGCCCATGATCCCTAACCAGCAATGGCCCCTGCATGCACACACTGCACTCTGCTGGTTCGGGTCACTGCCTCTCCTGGGTGGTTTCCCATGCACCTACGAAGATTGTTCCTTCATTAAACCCTTCTTAAATTATCCTGCCTTCAACATGCCTTCTGGTCTCTGTTGGGATACAGGCTGATACAAACTCTTGGAACAATGGAGAGCCACAGAAGAAAACTGAGTAGAGGTTGACACAGCCAGATTTGTGTTTTAGACAGCTCTCCGTGGCTGTGATCCTCAGTGATAGATTGGAGCAAGCAGCAGAGGCTGAACTGGGGCCCTGGGGACAATCTACAGCTCGTATCACTGTCACACAGCAAACTCCAGACTTGTGGGAACTGTTTGGTAGATTGTTTGCAAAGATGGCCACAGAATCCCTTCAGGAACCTCCAGCCTTCTGTATAGTGACATTGATGCTCCTCCCAGGTGGAGGCGAAGTCTAAGGTGGGGGGGGGGAGGGCGCCTCATGAATTGCTCTGATCAACAGAATATGATGAAATGGCTCAGCCCTACTTACGAGATCTTGCAGCCTTGCTTTCATTCTTACAAAATCTAGCCACAACTGAATGCTGAAGACCCATCAGTATGGGGAGGGGCCCACCCTTGGAGGTGGGCCCAGCCCCCACTGAATGCAGCTGCATGGAGCTCTGGACAGACTGAGAAGAACCACCTGGCGAACCCATGGAATTGTAGGAAATAATAACTCCTGCTTCTTCAGCCATTCAGTTTGGGCATGGCCCACTCTACAGCAGCAGAGAAATACAATGGGCGAGTACTTCTCTCCTTTGCAAAATCTTGCCTTTCCTTTACAGTCCTGCTCAGCTGTCATTCCCTACCCTTCTTTCTGGCTGAAAATCATGGCTCCCTCCTCTGAACTCCACTGCTCTTTGTTCCCGCCTCCCTGTGACCCTTCTAGCATGCTGTCGCATAGGATAACAGGCATCTTCCTGGGGCACTGGAAACGTTGATCACCTGCATCCTAATTTACACGTTGTCCACGTCATTCTAGACATGATGTGGAGCGGCTTATACACTCAAAGTATAAGTGTACTTACTTACTTTGCTTACAGCTCCATTTCTCAGATGGCACAGTTGAGGTTTGGAAATGACACAGCTTGCCCAGGGTCACCAAAAAGGGATGGGCTCGGATTTAAACCCAAATTTGTACCTCTCACATGTCCCCCATATTGTAGTTACTGGTATGATTTGCTTCAGGAAGCAAAGGACCCTGCTTCCCTACTGGAGGGTGAGAGGGATGTCACACGTAGGGTCCCTGCCCTGGGCATCCTGTTTTTCACTACTGATACGTGTCCCAAACCCAGGAATCCAGAACCCTTCCCATCGACGCATCTGCCCCCATCTCACCCACCAGGCAGACACACACAGACACACACGTCTTGCATCTGGTCTTTATTCTCTGTGTTGGTCTGCCCTGTGTCTTAACAGAGCCTCTCACCTTCTTGCCCAACAGAACAGGCCCAAGGGTGGTAAGGTTGGGGCCATCAGACCAGGAAGGAAGAGTCAACGTGGCATTATCTGGCCCAGTCTGATCCACCTTCTGCGAAGATGAGATAGAACAGCAGGGCCACAGGACCAGACGAGGGAAGAGAGGCTTTGACCAGCTCTCTTTGTTGGGGGATGGGGACCAACAGAAGAAGGCTACAACAGAATTTGTTGAACTGACATTTATGGAGACCTCCCACCTTCCTGTGCCGAGGTCAGGGGCTGAAATCACCATGGACGAGAGAGAGGTGCCTCATGGAGCTCTGTGCCTATGTAATGTCAGAGCTTAGACTCAGGGTTCATCTCAGGCAATCGGGGAGACTGAGGCTCAGAGGGAGGGTGAAGAGGTCTGCCCACTGTCATATAGCCAGTGACAAAGCACGGTTCTCTTTATCGACCTTTCGGGCCCCTGTGGCTGCCAGTCTACAGTTCAGAGGACCCAGAAACCCACAGGTGCCTGGCCTGAGTGCAGAGGTTTAAGGCCATCACCTCCTCTCTGGCTCAAGGAGGGAGGAGAGGGGACATGCGGGCACAGGGTGAGGGAGCCTGAAGGAGATGGGGCTGGAGCTTGGAGTTTCTTTTGTGCTGTTACTCAAGGCAGAGGAAGAAAACCTGGTGACAGTTACTGCTCTCTTTCTCTGCCTATTGAGTGACATTATTACAGGGGATAGAGACCCCAGAAATCACCCTCTTCCGGCGCTCTGTCCCCTTCACAGAGGAGGAGGCCAAGGAGAGGGAGGCTCACAGGGACTTTGCAGCGGGAGTGCAAATCAGCAGTGTCCAAATTTGCAGCTGAGACTTGGGGCCTGGCATGGTTGGATTTGCAGAAGTTTGAGAAGGCTGTGAAGGTATGCTCCACAGACACTTCCAGGAAGCCTTCCCAGATCACAGCACCTCCCACTGGGCTCCCTAATGCCAGCCCTGCCCTCTGGTGAGGCGCTCAGCAGAACTCCAAGTGCGTGTCCTCAGGGACGTTGTACTTGAGCTTGTGGGCTTCAAAGAGGTCACACAGCTCCTTGATGTAGCGCTGGTGAAGCTTGTCCACCTCCTCCTCTGAGGGATGCAGAGTCTTCTGCACCTCAATGGGCTTTCCCACTGCGAGACACAAATGTGGGTGCTGACCCAGAGCAGGCGCCACGGGGTTGCAGGGGCCCTTGGGGCAGGTGCCCACCCTCCTGGGCATCTCTGCAGCAAGGGCTCTCACTACCACCCCTTTCTGCACCCCTTTTTGAGTGATGGGTGCTAATATGTTCTGGTGACTCCAAGATTCTGACGAGCTGGCGTTGCAATGTGCCATGCAATGTGTCAGGCACTTTCCATGCATTATCTCTAATCCTCATAACAACCCTATGGGGATAGAAACTCTTACTATTCCCAGTTGACAGGTAAGGCAACGAGGCTCAGAGTGGTTAAGTAAGTTGTTCAAGGTCACACAGCCAGGAACAGTTCCAGTTTTTAAATCTTGGGGGATATGCTCTTAATTTCTAGGCTATACTGTTTGGGGAGCCCAAGATATCATGATTTAGAAGTGCCTGTAGTTCGGAGTGCCTGGGTGGCTTAGTCAGTTGAGCATCCAACTTTGGCTCAGGTCATGATCTCACAGCTCATGGGTTCGAGCCCCACATTGGGCTCTGTGCTGACAACTCAGAGCCTGGAGCCTGCTTTAGATTCTGTCTCCATCTCTGTCTGTCCCTCTCCTGCTTATGCTTGTTTGCGCGCGCTCTCTCTCTCTCTCTAATATAAATAAACATTAAAAAAAAAAAAAAGAAAGAAAAAGGACAGCCTGTAGTTCTAAGGTGAGGCGGGCCCACAGCCCAGGAAGCTCTTCTTTCCTTCTCACTCTCCACCGGGCCCGTAATGCCCCTTTTGTTCTAGGGAGGAGTCAGGAAGCCTTAACTAACCTCCTTCCTCTGGCTCTGCCTGGCTGGGAATGTAGCTCCCTTGCCTTTTCCTGGAGGCAGCAGCAGTATTTTTTTTAACCTTTAAAATTTTTTTTAATTTGATTTATTGATTGCTACTCTACCCACAATTCTAACAGACTTGGAATGCCCTTTCTTAGTATCCACCTTCTCCGATAAGCCCTATTAGATCCTCTAGGTCAGAATTAAAAACACTTCTTCTCTAGCATAATAAAGAGTCATATGGGTCCTGATTCAGTCCTCAACTTTGTTACTCAAAGGCAGTGTGATCTTTTGGAAGTTACTTAACTTCTCTGAGCCTCAGTTTGCCACGAGTGGAAATAGAGATAATAGTCCCTACCTGGAAGGCTCTTAGGCTAAACTGAGCTGCTGCAAGTAAGGAAACCAGTGTAGCGCCTGGCACGCAGCAAGTACCCTGTAATCAGTAGTGACTACTGTTCTGCGTGCCTCTGTTACAGTCCCCATCCCAAAGTGCCCTGTGTTAGGGTTATCTGCTTGTGTGTCCGTGTCCCAGTCTAGAATGTGAGCTCCATGAGGGCAAGGGTGTGGCTGACCCATCTCCAGGTCCCCCTTGCAGCACATAGCCCAGGCCCCTTTCCCTGGAGCCGACCCCTGACCCCTGACCCTTGACCTCCCCCGCCTCCCCGCTCCAGGCTGGGTCTCAGCTCACCCACGGTGGTGATGGGCTGGCGGTAGGGTATAAGACCAAAGCTGTACTGGAAGACGCCACGGCCATGGAAGAGCGGGAGGGAGATGCCCATGATCTTCTGCAGCCGGTTCTGGATGGAGCGCAACCAGGAGCCAGGAGAATTCTCGACCTGGTCAAATAATTCATTCTCCCCGAAGGAGAAGATCGGCACAAGAGCAGCCCTGGAGGGAGACAGGAGAGAATACGTGTGGAAGACCCCAGTAAAGACCACAGCTGGCTTCCTGCAGGGACCCAGTAACCAGGAACTGGAGCAGAGGACAGAACCCTGGGCCAGGAGTAGGAGGCCTGAGTTGTCTACCAGACCTGCCACAGCTTCCCTTTCTGAACTCAGGCAGGACCTGGCCCCTCTCAGGGCCACAACCTCCCAGTTGTAAAGTGACAGAGAGACCGGAATGCTTCAGAGAATCCTCCCGGACGTAAAGCATCTGTGAACTTTGTAGAAAACATCTCTCCAGCCCCAGCTAGTTTGCATTCTTCAAAGATGATTCGAAGTAGAACAGCTCTGTGATATGCCCCAAACTCCATTTCCCCAGATCCCACAGATGTCAGATCTAGTGCCAACTTTGGGCAAATATATCGCTTCCCACCTAGTCCCTTCGATCGCCGTGCTTCCCTTCTGAAATCTTCTCTGGGTATTGGGGTAGTATGTTTCTCACCAAAATAGAATCTTCATTGTAAAGAGACCAAGACTCTCCTTGCCCCAATACAACCTGCATTAGTCTCTGCTGTCTTCCTGCCAAAATCTAATCCCTGCCAATCTCCTGCTGGACCGAGGGCCCTCTTCCCAGGTACCCGTGCATCAAGGCGAGTCTGACGAAGCCCTTGCGGTTCTGCAGCAACAGCGTGTAGGCTCCGGGCCTGGCATTCAGCGCCTCCTGGGCACCCCCTATAATGATGGCTAGCAGATTGCCGCCTTCCTTCCTGCTGAGAATGTGAGCTGCACTCTCCTTGTCTGATGTGACCAGCCCTGGGAAGAGAAGAAGGTGGTCAGGTATGGGGGAAGGGGGCAGGGATTGTTGAGTGGATGTGACCCAAGAAAGGGATCACCGAAAGTGGCCCCAGAGGCCTGGGTCCCCACCCCACTCACTCCAGCTTGGAGTTCCCTAAGGACTGGAACTGAGTTCTCTCCCTCTTCCTAACACCCTCACGGAGGTCATTGCCCTGCACGGTGCTGTGGGAAGTACTTCTTTGGGTCTAGCCACCTCCCACTGCACATGCTCTTGTAAGAAGTACAGAACTATTGGGGCGCCTGGGTGGTTCAGTCAGTTAAGCGTCCGACTTGGGCTCAGGTCATGATCCCATGGCTCATGGGTTTGAGCCGCATGTCGGGCTCTGTGCTGACAGTTCAGAGCCTGGAGCCTGCTTCAGATTCTGTGTCTCCCTGTCCTCTGCCTTTCCCCCGCTCATGCTCTGTCTGTCTCTCCTTCTCTGAAAAATAACTAAACATTAAAAAAAAAGTACAGAACTGATGGCAGCCCTCACCACAACGCCTCTTCCCATGCCTCCAGCCTCATCCTCTCTGGCTACCCAGGGGTGTGAAGACTCACCCCCCGACATGATGTAATCCCTGAAGAAAGGGACCCGGAACCACAGAGTCAGCATCATCAGATGGGGGCGGATGCCAGGGAAGAGCGAAGGGAAGCCTGTGCTCTCAGTGCACAGGTTGACAAAGGCTCCGGCGGCCAGGACACCATGGGGGTGGAAGCCGGCAAGGTAGTTCCGGGAGGGGTCCAGCTCAGCAGTCTTGACCAGCTGCAAGGACAGCAACCTGGTGAGCTGGGCCTGCATGCCAACCCTGACCGCGCCACTCATCAGTGTCGCTCCCCCTCTCTGAGCCTCAGCTCTTGTGAGGACTGAGATATGATGTATGAATGCGTCCATGATTCCGTCTCAGATTCACTGCTGGCTTCGGACAAATTGCATCCGCCTTGGGCTCTTCATCTGCAAAATGGGGACATTTAGTTCTGTCCTGCCTTCCTCCCCAGACTGCTGAGAAGCTCGAATCTGTTGGTGCCCTGGAATTACCAAGATTACAACAGGACAAGATATAATTCGAAGGCATCAAAGGGACACATGGGGGGGCCACCCTGCTGGAAAAGCCCCGTTTTCACAAAACTCGATATAAGACAAATTGGCACTTAAGACCTGGGAGTGAGCATTCGTGAGATATAGTAGGAGTGGTTGAAAGAGCATGCAGTCCAGGAGGCTGGCTCGAGTCCCGTTTACCCTTCTGGAAAAAGCAAGTGGCTCCCTGTGGCTTCCAACTTCCCCCACCCCCAAACCCCACACCAGACCTCCACTGTCCCTTCATCACTCTTTCCCCAGCCCTGCTCTCTCCCAGCGAGCAACTTGATGGAGTCTGGTCAGGCCTGCAGCAGGGAGAGGGGAGCAGGGACCACAAGCCATTGCACAGTGACTGGGAGAGGAGAGCTGTTGTCCTTAGCAGCTCCCAGATGAAGTGGGGTGAGGGTGGAGGGGCGGGGACTGAGCTAACATACTGCTCTCAGCCTGCCCATTGCTGGACAGCTGCTCCATGGTCCAGTCTGCGAAGATTACTGCAGTGGGTAGTGATTGTGAGTGTGTGTGTGGACCGGGGCAATCCCATCCCCACCCTGCCAGGACCTGCAGGCCCACCCTTTATGCTGTCCTGCACCCTGGTAGCACAATCACCAGAGTTTGAAGTCCCTGAGTTCCCTGGCCCACGCCCCAAGCCCCTGGCAGGAGGCTCCCTGATCGGACCCGCCGGTCCCTGCCATCTACGCTCCCTGGCCTGGGGCAGCCCTTTCCACTCTGGGTCAGCTTTGCCAGGGTGGAAGTTCTACCTGTCGTCCAAGCTAAAACTTGTGGCAGGTGACTTCCTGAGGATTCTTGTTGCTGCCTTTGTGGTTGGGAAGGCCTGGCTACCTGCTTTCGGAGCCCGAGGGCCCTGCGGGGTGCAGCATTAGGGATCTGAGCCTGACTGCCCCATCGAGGCTGAAGAGCCCCAGATTCTCCTGGACTTTGTTTCTGCAACCCACTCTCCTGCCCAGTATGGCCCCCAGTTACCCCGACCCTTTGCAGAAAGGCTCTGGGGACCACAGTTGCAGAGAGGACCGTTGCCTCCCATACAAGGATAAACCACTTCTACTCGCGCATGCGATGGGGACTTACTGGATGTCAAATCTCTGGCTATTCTCAGTGAGAAAGGCACGGGCACAGGAACCCATCCAGTGGTGTTTCCCTACACACATACCCTGCACGGAAGCACCAGCCCATGAATTCCTCCTCAGCCAGTGGGAAGGCAATTTTGTACAACGTCTAAAAAGGCGATTTGGCAAGAGCTATTACAACCAAAAGGCGCATTGACCTTTTACCCCAGCAACCCCCGGCTGAGGAATTGCTTATGCTTGTGCGAAATGACTCATGCACAAGATGAACCGCAGAGTCTTTTTTTGCGTGCCAGCAACTGCCCGGTGTCTGCTCCAACGTCCATCAACGGGGCTCATTCCGACAAACTGAAAGTTTCACACAACGGAGCCCTGTGCAACCCTAGGGAAGTGTGGCACAGATCTTCCTGGTCTGGCAGGGGAAGGTGGCCCGTCCCTTGTCAGGACAGAGCAAGGGCCAAGACGGTGTGAGCAGGAAGTCACTGGTTGTGCTGACGAAGGGGGCACGCGCATGCCTGTGTGTGGACACACCAAACCCTGGTCATCACAGTTGCCTCTGGGGAGCTACGGGAGGAGGTGAGAATTGGGTGGGGGTTGGGGTGAGGGGGACCCTTTACCATGTACCCTTTGGTCCCTTTTGAATTCTGAACAAGGATGTATTACTTATTTTAAATGAACAATGAATGCATAAACGAACAAAATAAACGAATAAATGAAAGAAAGAATGATTATCCTTAATAAAGAAGACTTTGTGGATAGAGACACATCCTGGTGAATGTGAGCACCTGTGTCTAGATGTGCAGCCAATACTTGCACGTGCACTTACGTGTGCGTGTCCCTGTGTGTGCACTGATGGGGCCGTCACTGTCCCGCTGAGGCCTGGTCTGCACCTCCCTAGACATGGTATCTACTGTTGTTTTTCTGTGCTAACCTCTTCGATCTGTCCCCTGCGCCCAAGTGCTATCACTCCCTCACCGTAAGCGTCTTTTAAAATTTTTAACTTAATTAATTTTTAAATTTACATCCAAGTTAGTTAGCATATAGCACAACAATGATTTCAGGAGTAGATTCCTTAATGCCCCTCCCCCTTTTAGCCCATCCCCCCTCCCTCAACCCCTCCAGCAACTCTCTGTTTGTTCTCGATATTTAAGAGTCTCTTATGTTCTGTTCCCCTCCCTGTTTTTATATTATTTTTGCTTCCCTTCCCTTATGTTCATCTGCTTTGTATCTTAAATTCCTCATATGAGTGAAGTCATAGGATATTTGTCTTTCTCTGACTGACTAATTTCACTTAGCCTGACACCCTCTAGTTCCATCCACGTAGTTGCTAATGGCAAGATTTCATTCTTTTTGATTGCCAAGTACTACTCCATTGTGTGTGTGTGTATATGTGTATATATATATATATATATATATATGTATATATATATATATACACATACCACATCTTCTTTATCCATTCATCTGTCAATGGACATTTAGGTTCTTTCCATACTTTGGCTATTGTCAATAATGCTGCTATAAACATTGGGGTGCATGTGCCCCTTTGAAACAACACACCTCTATCCCTTGGATAAATACCTAGTAGTGCAATTGCTGGGTCGCAGGGTCTGTGAGGGTCTTGAGATTAGAGACCCCCTATCTGATGCATCTCCTGACCCAAGCACGGGCCTGGAACAGAGGAGACGCTACGGTAAGACAGGAATGAAGGAAGAACGAACTCACGAATAAGGAAGCTGATGCAGCCTCAGCAGGAAGTGCCCTGTTCCCTATCCTGTCCCAGCCTGTCACCCGGGTTCCAAGAACAGGGGAGAGAAGTTTGAGCTGGAAGTCAGGAGACCCAGGTTCTGCCGCCCGCTCATCACAGGACCCTTGCCAGGCCCCTGCACGCTCCATGCCTCCCTCTCTGTGCCCCAAGACACTGATAACGCCTCACTGGCAGCGTTGCTACTAGGTTTGGGTGAGGTAAACAGAGAAGAGAAGGTTTATAAAGCACTGCGTTGTCTGTCTTGCTCCCTCAGTTCTCTTAGGGAAGAAGCGGGACTGAGCAAACACAGACGGGTGTCTGGGGAAGGCTTTTCTGGATGCATGTCCTAGCAGGCTGCGTACCAGGCAGCTGCTGGGGAACTGGTGGCCAGGGTGCTGGGCTCTGGGGTTTGCTGTTTATAAACACACACACACACACACACACACACACACACACACACACACACATATATAATTCACACGCCATAGAAAGTGTGCAATTTTAAACTGCAGTTCAGCGGTTTCAGTATACCTCAGAGGTGAACGACCATCACCCCTATCTAATTCCAGAGCATTTTCGACACCACAAAGAGAAAACCCATACCCATTAGCAGTCACACCCCACCCCCCAGCCCTCACTAATTTGCTTTCTGTGTCTATGTGCTTGCCTGTTCTGGCCATTTCCTGCAAATGGAATCACACAACTAGATGGCCTTTTGTGTCTGTCTTCTTTCAAGTTAGCAGAACGTCTTCAAGGTTCATCCACATTGAAGCATATATCAGCACTTCATTCCCTTTTATGATTGAATACTATTCCACTGTATGGATAGACCATATTTTTGTTCATTTATCACTCGACAGACATTGAAATTATTTCTACCCTTTGGCCGTTACAAATAATGTAGCCAAGAACACTTGCACATTAGTCTTTGTGTGACCATGTTTTCAATTCTCCCAGGAGTGTCACTACTTTAAACCCCAAGACCCTTGCCTAGAAGACCACGGCCATGCAGGAGGAGGGAGGCATCTCGGGGAGAGGGCATCTGGACCATGAAGGGGAGAGAGGACCGTGAGGGCTGTGTCTCTGCCCTGTGAGCCCAGTCCCATCTCTCAACAAATGCTCTTATGCCTTCTCACACTCTTGGGGTGACCCAAATGCCTCACGAGCCCACTGTGCTGATGGCCCCTGTATGGTCCACAGAGCACCCACACCACTGGCCTGTGTGACCGTGGCCCTCGGGAGGTTGGCTGCAGTGTGAGAGCCCCCTCTTGACAGTTGAGCAAACTGAGATGCAGAGGCGTAAGTGACCTGCCCAAAGCCACACAGATGGCCTGAGCTCAGTTCCGCCGTCTCCTGCCCAGAGCACCAGAGCACCCGGGCAGGAAGCCTTTGTTCTAGACCCAGAGAGATACCTTAAGACTCAGGACTATCTCTGGGTCTTTTCGTTTCTAGTCAAGAAGGCCCAGGGTGCTCAGTTTCTGGAGAAGGTGATTTCTGCACCGGTAACCTGTCGCTCCCTGCTCCAGGGCCTGGCCCTGGAGATCCTGCTCATGACCTATTTATGTACCTTAATTACTTGGCAACTTAAAAACGCAGGGCAAGCAAGGTCTGGTTTAGTGGTCTGGCTCTGGCCTTGGGCATCTCATTTGTGGCGGATTTCCCAGAGGATTCTGCTATTATCAGAGTTTGAGAATCACCGCTTTAAACCTGAGGAATCCCCTTCTAGCTTCAGGCTGTTGGCTCTGCACACACATGAGTGTATATGTGGGGGGAGCGGGGGGCGAGGAGAGACTGGGGTCCTTGCCTGTCTCCTCCCATTATGGCCAGATGAAAAGAGAGGCTTTGAGGCCCCCCCCCGCCCCCTCAGCTGGTGAGTTTCCCACCCTGCCCTCACCTCCTTGCCCTCACAGAGCAGAAAGGACCCTCCTTGACACCTGCAGCTATAGTTCCTCAAGTCTAAGAAGCCCCCCCTTTTTTTCACATCTTAACATTATGCTACGAGGATGCATTGACAATTCTAATTAGAAAAACTTTTTTCTTAGTGGTACATAAAATACTGTATGTTTTACCATCAAGGATACCTTAGAGTTGAAGACACACAGGACATGTGGCACACAGAGAGCTGGAAGGAGTGCCCCAGGCATGGGCATTCCCAGCACCTGCTGTGTGTCAGGCACCTCGGTACACCTACTTGCTCCATCTTCTGTTCACCCTGCAAGGGAAGTGCTGGGGGCAACGGCTCCATTTTACAGACGAGGAAACTGAGACACCAAGTCCATTCGCTTGTTCTAGGTCACATACCTAGTAAGGTGGCACAGGCAAGATTTTAACAGAGGCAGCCTGGCTCTGCGGGCTCTGCCGCCTTGTAGGAGTCCCCAAGTGAAAGGTGGTGGGGTTAACAGGTCAAGTGGTGTACTTCAGGTAAGGGTACCAACCCACGTGACATAGCTCATGCCTGGAGAACTTGGAGAGCAAAGGGGGCAAGTGAGGTGTGAGCATGGGTCTAGAGTCCAGGGACCCAGAGTCTAATTTTTGCAGGTCAGGCAAAAATTAGATTTGATTTTAGGTGTCATGGGAGTCACGGCTGTGTGTTAACCTTTTGAGTATTCTGGCTGCTGTGTGCAGGATGGACTGTAGGGGGCATCGGCGGAAGCAAAACCCAGATAAAGAAATGATTGGTTAGGATTTAGGTAGTGAGTTGGAGAGGAGAGAAGGGTGAGACACAGAGTTTGGGAGACAGACCCCAAACTTCAGAGCAGTAGTTCTCAAACGGGGCCAGTTCCCCTACCCCACCAGGGCACATGTGGTAACGTCTGCAGACATTTTTCGTTGTCACAACTGGTAAAGGGGAGAGCTACTGCCATCTCGTGGCTAGAGGCCAGAGATGAAGGCAGACCCCTCCCCCCAATACTGAGACAGCTACAGCAATCATTCAGCGTCAAATATCCAGGTGCCCAGGGGCAGAAAGCTTCTTGAGAGCTTTCTCAAGCCGGGGGTGGGAGGGGGTGGTGATGGGGGGAGACAGGAAGGACAAGAAGTGCGTAGGAAGGGAACCCCTCATCCCTCCCTGTAGGGCAGCTCCAGAGCTAAGGGGACAGCTGTGCTCACGGCAGAGGTAAGACTCCTGGGAAGGTCGTGAGGGCAGGCGCAGGTCTCTGTGTAGGAACACCTTCTCACAGGCAGAGCCCTCCTGTGATGAAAGAAGCTATCACAGAAGGAAGAGTCACCCTGTCCAAGTGTAAGCTGACGATCTGTCCTGGGCAGGTGGCGGGCTACCTACCTCTGACTCAGGTCAGGAGACTCCAGTATGTTGGGAGGGGCCAGGCTGGTAGGTGGGGCACGAAGTCCCTAGTGATGCCTGCAGGGCTGTGGAGGAACTGAGGGATGTCCCAGGTGTGGGTGGGGAGGGGTTCTGCCCTGTCCCCAGCCTGCAGCCTTTCCTGATACCAGGTCATAGCCTGGCCACAGCACTCCACGCCTCCTCAGGCCTGAGCCTGTGTAGACAGTGTTCGCCCTGAGATGACGAAATTTTCACAGGGGAAACCCAGCCTTGGGGCTGATCTTCAGCCTGAGGTGGGATGGGTGCCTCCTCCTCCTCCTCCTATGCGAAACATTGCCTGATGCTTCATCATTGGCTCTTTAGCGTGAGTTTAGAAAGCTGCAAGGCCCAGAAAAGTTTTCTTTCTAATTTTGCTTGAAATTCCATCACTAGATGCTTGTTCATAAAATCACACTGAGAATTGACAGAAGCTCAGAAACCTGCATTTGGCAGAGCAGTGCAGAGGTTTGTGACTGTGGGAGAGCTACGGCAGAGCTGAGACACTCTGCCCTTCTCCCACCCCAAGATTTCTGCACGGCCTGTGCTGGAAAGGTGTGTGGAAGAGCGGGGTGGTGGGGGGCCTTCCGGGAGGAGGTGGGAAAGGGAATCTGCAGGCCACAGCCCCACCCCTGTAGGCTCCCAGCCTAGACAGACGAAGTCAAAGTGCAGGCCATCTCGCCCTCTGCTGGCCACTTGGCGGTACTGCTCACGCTCTGCAGCGGTGATGCAACAGGCCGGCAGTGGACAGCGATCTGGAAACCCTTCGGCGGAATTGTGGCAAACCAGGGCAGTGTCCCACCAGTGTCATAGTGCCGAGCTTGAGAGACCCTCCTCTAGGGCTGCCTGGCTGGGGGAGGATCAGGAAGGGCAGTGGATGGGATAGGCACAGACCATGCTTGTCTTTGCTGACAAGATCCTGGGAGGGCACCCTGCAGAGGGAGCAAACACTGGAGAAGACTGCCACCAATCTGGATCGTCAGGTCAGCCTCAGCACTGCCCATTCACTCTGCCCTTCAAAAGCGATCACCCCTCATGAGGGTAGAATTCCTTGCCAGTCAGCTTCCTGCCCTGCTGCCCTGCCCTGCCTTGTCCCACCCTTGTCCTTTGCCCAGGAGGCCCTGCTCACGGTGGAGATAGGGGCTTCCGTACCCCAGCGATTGCCCAGCTTTTGCTAGTCCTTGCCGGGCCCCGGGACTGTCAGAAGGGAGCAAGGTAGAAGCCCCGAAACCCATGCTGCGTGCCCTCGAGTCAGTGAGTTGTTTGACCTCTGTGAACCTGTACCCTCCACTCCCTCCCCTTTTACCAGCTGGGGACCTAATTCCAGCAGGATCAGGAGGAGGCGGGGCTCTGGGATGGGGTGGGAGAAGCCAGTCAGGTGTGAAGGTCAGAACAGAACTATCAGAGTTCTCCACAGCATGCCCAAGCTTCCCCAGAGTCCCCACTGACTTAGTAAAATAACACTAGTTCCTGGTTTGCTGAGAAGCTACAAGGCATTTTCCTGCCTTCTCAGTGAGCCTACCCAATTCAGTGATGTATGTGGCATTATCTCTTTACATATGAGGAAACTGAGGCTAAGAGAGGTCACTCAAGGTCACAGCTGGTATGTGGCAGCACTGGTATTAGGACCTAGTCTGTCCAGTTCCAGAGACCACACTCTCTGCTTTCTTTTCCTCTGTTTCCAGGGGACGGCCAGCTGGCCCTGCCTGGCACCTCTCTGTGTCCCCACTGCTTTCCTACCCTATCCCATCTGGCCAATAAGCCATCCCTGTCCAGCTGCTTATATCCAAGGGTTTAGTCCATCTGGGGTTCGGTAAAGGAGCCAAGGGGTCTGTTAAATTCCAGGGTGTTTCATTCAGGACTGATTTTTCTGTCCAGGGTCGAGTATCCACAATGGCATGAGATGCCCTAAGTCACAGGGACAGATTCAACAGTGCTCAGAGCAGGAGGGCTCAGTCTGCTTCCTGGATATATGGAGAAACTGAGGTTCAGAATTGGACAAGGTCTTGCTCAAGGGCAATCCAGAGTTGGAGGCAAGTTCAGGGCCAGGTCACCCTGCCCCTTTGCCCATAGGTGATGCACACACTTTAAAACCAGGAAAAGAACTTGTTGAGTGACATTGGTCACACTTTTGTCCCCCTCATGCTGTCATTCTCCCCATCTGATGAAATGTGGGGCTAGATGGTCTCTTAGGACCTTGAGTTTATTACATTCACCCCCATACCTCGCTGCCTCGGGGTTTACACCTATAAGATACATATGTGTGCCACACTACATGCCCCACAGAGCTCCTTCCAACCTTGTATGTTCATCATTACTCACATTGGCCCCACATTCTCGCAGATGGGAAATCATGGCCAGAGAGAAACTGGACTCTTCCCCAGGCCACATAGTGGTGTGGCCACATAGGTCCCTACCTCCCAGCCCAGTATTCTACTCTCTGCACACAGGACCACGCATCTGCCAAGGACATGACCACGCTCCATCCGGCCCCAGTACTCACCGAGACAGGGAAATAGTCCCTCATGTACTTCCACAAGAAGCAGCGCCTTATGGCTCGGAAGGCCCTGCCCCCCTGCCGTGGCTTGTCCCGGTCCAGGCACCACCAGGTCGCATACAGGACACTGAGCAACCAGAATCTTGTGAACAGGAGGCCCACAAAGACAACAATGCAGATCTGGGCTGGGAAGGGAAGCAGGAACCGTCAGTGGTCAGAGGTCTGAGAGGAAGGAGGTGAGATTGTCCACCCTGAGGCCACCCATATGCCCAGCACTAGCAGCACTATCCTGTCCAACCCGTGGCCCCAGGAGGAAGAGATCAGCTTTCCACTCCTTCAAAGAGGGAATGCACCTGCCCATGTCATATTGGGAGCACGGATTCGAACCCTAGGTAGGCTAAACTTCAAAACTCACTTTTGCCACTGCACGGCTCCCTGACCCTGATCTTTCCCCTCCCTCTTCCACTCCCCAGTAAAATTGTCTGCATTCACCAGGTGCTCAGTAAATGCTTGCTGGACAACTGATTGGATTATTTCTTTCTAGTTTCCATCTCCTGGGGCTTTGGAGAAAATGGAGACACTCTTTCTGTCGACACTCTGCCTTATTTTTCCACAGATAGAGCTAGCCAGTTCTCCTCTTATTAAAGCCCTTGCATGGCTTTCCCATAACCAGAGGCACTGCCCAGCCAGCTCAGCCTGGCATTCAAGCTCCCCATGCGCTGGCCCTACCCACCTCCCGCTCCAGCCTCACCTCAACCACATGCACCCCAGTGCCCCAGCTGCACTAACTGCTGGGTTCCTACAGCTCACTGGTCTCTTTCAATCCCTTAGCTTTTGCTTGTGCTGATTCCTCTGGCTGCAGGGCCTTTCCTGGTGAAGGAGGGAAGGAAAAAGAGGGCAAGCCCTGGCTGGACCAGGCCCAATGAGAAATTCCCCCTCTGACCTACAGTTCCGAATCCCTTGCCATAGGCTGGAATCCCAGCTTCATCTCAGGGTCAGCTGGTCTGTGGGCCGCCCCTAATCTGATGCTGATGGAAAGAATATTCCCAGAGAATATGGCTCCTTCCCCATCCCATTTCCTCCACTCAACACCATGCACTCATCTTCTTAAAGAAGGCCAGCTTCCAGTTGCATATTCTGTTTGAAAGTGGGGTAGATGGGGCCCGTCACTCCTGGCAGGTTTCCTGGAGGAGGGGACTTTTGATCCAGTTCACACAGTGGTAAAATTCATAAGCTCAGACGATGTAGGTTTGGGACTCACAGATGTTCACCTTAACCAGAGCACCTCTGACGGCCCGGTGCTGGTAGTGCAGCCATGAATGATGGACACAAAGTCCTGCCCTCAGAAAGCTGCCTTTCCAGTGTGGCACTGGGCACTTGTTTTTCAAACTGTTATTGAGGTAAAATATGCATATCATAAAATTTATCGCCTTAACTGTGTTTAAGCTCACAGTTCAGTGGCAATAAGTTCGTTCACACTGTTGTGTGACCGTCACTACCACCCACCTCCAGAAACTCTTCATCTTCCCAAAGGGAACCTCTGTACCCATTAAACACTGACCCCTCCCCCGGTGCCCCTCCCCCATTCCCTGCTGGCTGCCGTTTGATTTTCTGTCTCTACAAATCAGACTCTTCTAGGCAATTCGTATGAGAAGAATCATAAAGTATTTGTCTTTTTGTGACTGGCTTATTTCACTTAGTAGAGTATCCTGACAGTCATTCATGTCATCCGTGTTGTGGCATGTGTCAGAATGGCCCTCCTTTTTTTGGCTGAATCATATTCTCTTGCATGCATATATCACATTTTGTTCATTCATCTGTCAATGGACCATTGGACATTTGGGTTCTGTCCACCTTTGCACTTTATTCTAAAATATTATTAAATTACGGGGTGACCGGGTGGCTCAGTTGGTTGAGCGTCCGGCTTCGGCTCAGGTCATGATCTCTCAGTTCGTGGATTCGAGCCTGCATCGGGCTCTGTGCTGACAGCTAGCTCAGAGCCTGGAGCCTGCTTCAGATTCTGTGTCTCCCCCTCTCTCTGACCCTCCCCTGCTCGCACTGTCTCTCTCAAAAATATATAAAAACCATAAAAAAATAAATAAAATACTATTAAATTAGTTACTTATAATGAATAATGAATAATGAAACATGGGGAGGCCTCACATACAAACCCTGACGTCTAATACATCTTGAAAAACTGGAAGAAACGGTAGTCCTGGGTGGCTGTTCTCAAGGGTAGTCCTTCCCCCTCATGACCCCCATTCCCAGACCTGAGGGCCAGTTTCTGCCTCGACAGTGCTTTATCCTCACATAGACTGTGGTTCCTGGAGGTGGTGGGGAAGGACCGTTAAGTGCTTGTGGGTTGGTCAACTGTTTGTGTTAAAAAAATTTTTAAGTTTATTTGTATATTTTCAGAGAGACAGAGTGAAAGCTGGAGATAGGCAGAGAGAGAAAGAGAGAGAGAGAATGAGAGAGAGAGAGAGAGGGGAGAGAGAGAGAGAGAGAGAGAGTGAGAGAGAGAGAGAGAGAGAGAGAGAATGCTAAGCAGGCTCCATGCCGTCAGCACAGAGCCCGATGGGCTCAAACTCACCGAGCCATGACACATCATGACCTGAGCCAAAATCAGGAGTCGGATGCTTAACCGACTGAGCCACCCAAGTGCTCCTTAAATATTTTTTAATAAAAACTTTGAAAGAGAAAGTTGTAGAAGAGTCGGATTAAATGCCACCGTTTGCATGAGAAAGGACACTGGCACTTATCTGTGGCCATAAACGCATGGGAACGCTGGAAAGGAGAGAAGGTGTGGGGGACAGGGACGATGGGGGCTTGGGTTAAGTTTTACTTATTTCCTTTTTCACATTAAAAGTTCTTAATGTGGAAAAAAAGTTTAGGAGACCCAGCTAGGCCTCTCTCCCCTGGGGCAAAATCAGAAGTCTCTGTGGACGGCTCCCATGTTAAGAAAACCAGCTCAAGAGGGGCCCTGGGTGGTCAGTTAAGCGCCCCACGCCAGCTAAGGTCATGATCTCACGATTCAGGAGTTTAAGCCCCACGTGGGGCTCTGTGCTGACAGCAGGGACCCAGCTTGGGATTCTCTCTCCCTCTCCTTCTCTGCCCCTCCCCCTCACACGTGCATCTGTGTGTTTGTGTCTGTCTCTCTTCTCAAAAAGGGAATAAACATTAAAAAGATTAAAAAAGAAAAGAAAACAGCTCGAGAGAATAAAAACAAATGACTAATAGTGGAGGGTAGGATTTGGGGAAGCCTATTGCTTTTAGGGCACACATTATGTTTTACAATAATGCGTATTAGTTTTGTGGTCAGAAAAGAGGGTAGGATAGAACACGCGGGGCGTTGGCATTGGACCAGAAAGACCTCCCCACATGCACCACCCCCCTCACCCCCAGCTCGCCCCTCAATTCCTCTCGGCAGACAAAACTCCAGGCTGGAGGTTCCTTAGGAAGGGAGACACTTTCTTTCAATTAATCCTCACAACTCTGAGAGGAAAAATTTGAAACCCCACTTTATGAAGGTCCAGAGAAGGTACACCAATTGGTTAAGGCCACACAGCAAGCTGGCAGGATGGGACCTAGGATTCATACAACCATTCTGGCCGCATCACGCTCCCATTTATTCCTCAACAAATATTCACGGACTCCAACTCTTGTAGGAGCAGGAGATGCTCCAGACGGGCTGACTAATGGCACTTACCCTCCTGTGTGAGTCAGAGAGGGGAGGAAAGGGAGCAGTAAGCAAGTTGCCCACTTGGGACGTACTCGGCTGGTGGCCCTGAGTCCTTAGTGCCAAGTCCTAGTTGACTTTCCCAGCCACGTCTCTGGCCTCTGCCATTCCCCAGAATGTCCCCTCTGATGCCACCATGAACCAGCTGTTCAGTAAATGTGCACAGTCTTTACTCTTCCAACAGAAGCCCGTACTCTCCGGCCAGCCTTTCAGCCCCGCCCTGTGGACTCCATCTCCTCAACAGCTCTCCAGCGGCGCCTTTTCTCTCCACCCACTGCCCGCCTCCCTAGACCAGGGTGGGCAATGTTTGTTTGTTTGTTTTTAAAAGGACAGGTTATATATATTTTAGATTTTGAGGCTCAAGAGACAACTTGGAGGATATTACATAGGTATCTAACCATTTAAAACGCAACCATTTAAAAATGTAAAACTCCTCCTTAGCTCACGAACTTTACAGATACAAAAACAGTCAGTGGGCTGGAGTTGGCCCACGGGCCACAACGCAGTGATCCCCGATGTAGGTGGTGTTGCTCCCGGCCACCAGCCTATTCTCCCATAATCCAAACTGTAGATTCATCCATCGTGCAGCCACAGGGACCTTTGGCACACAGATTAGACCTTGTCACTCCTCTGCCTAACGCCCTTCTGAAGCTCCCCTTTGCCCCCGGGAGAAGGGATACAGTAAAACCTCCTCTGAGCACCAGTGAGCCCAGATCCCCCTTCTCAGCTCTCCTCCCTCCAGTTCTCCAGGCCCAGGGCCTTGACCTCTCTATGCTGCTCCTGACATTCCCAGGCTCCTAAGCCCAGGCTGCAGGGCTGGGGGGTGGGAGCAAGGAGGAGTGCAGCAGCCAGGACAGACACACTCCGCTCACAAATCTCACACAAGGCGTGTTGTGCATGATGATCCCTGGGCCACAGCCTACCTCAGGGCCCCCGGTGACCTTTGACCAGGAGCCAGCAGACTCGAAGCAGGCCCTGGGCGGGGTCTGCTTCCCCAGGCTCCACCTGCCCTTTAGCCTCTTAGCCTCACCTGCAGATGCAATAGAGGCCCGCAGAGGTCAGGCATGGGGGCCAGTGAGGCCACACAGCTGCTCGGTTGCCCAGCCAGAGTCTGACCCAGGCTTGTCTGGGACCCCCTCACTCCCCAGGGTTTTCTCCTTGCTCCCCTCTCTTTCCCCACCTCTCAGTGACCTCCTCTCTGAAAGGAAGGCAGGAAATCCATTCCCTCTGAGAAGCCTGGGGAGCCTGGAGATTTCCCACAATCACCTAGATCCTTCTCCACGCCACCAGGCAGCCTGAGGTAGGGTCTCTGTCCTGGTACTCAAGTAGGTGGAACCCCCACCCCAGGAAAGCTCAGAAACCTGCCGGAAGCCACAGGGGATGGCTTATCTACCCCGCCCCATCCCCACCCCCTCGTATGCCCTCCCTCCAGGTCAGGGACTCTGGTCATCGGCTCTGAGCACAGCAAAGCCCCCTTTAGAATGAATGTCTTTCACCATCAATGCACTGTGTGCACCTGAAGCGGCAGGTGCCCTTGGTCTCCCAGCCCCCAGCCCATCTCTCCTTACCCAGGGCCAGGAAGGAGAAGACCCACTGCAGGACCATGAAGGTCTGCAGCCGGCGCTCCCATGGCAGGAATAGGGGTGCAAACTCCACCATGCTGGCTCCTCTGCCGGCTCTGGAGGCTCCTCTGAGCACTCGGAGACACCAACTGGTTTTTGTAGCCACTGGAGATTGCGTAAGCATTTGTAGGGGGGTGGGGGGAGGGGTGGGCCCCACCCGGCCCCACCCAGCCTCAAGGCCTCTGGCCTACCATGGCCGGGACCTGTTTCCTAGGAGAAACCTTTGAATCCACCTGCCCTGGGTCTAGCTAAAGAGGAGGAAAAGCAAAAGGAAGTGTGTCAGCCTGATCTGGAAGGAAGTCTGATCTAGGACGGTCGCCTTCTCAGGCAGGGCCTTATCTGCTGATGCTTTTTCTCTGCTTCCTTGAATCTTGCCTTTCTCCTGGAAGATGATGCCCCAAGCAGAATAATGCAATCCTGTCCTCATGTATCCAGCGACCTGACTCCAATAATTATCTCCTCTCTCTCCTGTCATGGCCACTGCTCACCCGCTACGAATGTGCAGTAACAGCGCTCACCTACAAATCCCTTGGCCCCACCATCTCCTCCACCTGCCCCGTTTCCCAGCTTGCCTGCACAGCAGAACTCTTGGAAGAGCTGTCTGCATGCCACACCTTCGCCTCCCTCTCCGTCCTCCCCCATGCTTCAGACGCCACCCTTCCCTGGAACTACCCTTTGACAGAAGTTCGCTAATGGCCTCCATGTTGCTAAGTCCAGGGTCAGTTCTCAGATCTCACCTTCCCCCATCAGCAGGCTGAGACATGGTGGATCACTCCCTCCTCCTTGAAATCACCTGGCCTATGGATGACACACTCTCCTGGTTTCCTTCCTACCTCTCTGGCTGCTTCTTGGTCTCCTTTGTGGTTCTTCTCCCGATGACGTGTCTGAGCACCTTCCTGCCCCCTCAGCTCTTGGACCTTCTCTCTTCTCTCTACAAACTCACCCTCAGAGATCTTATCCACACTCATGGCCTTGTGCTCTACCTATACAATGAAGGCTTTCAGATCTTCAGCTCTAGCTCTGCTCTTCCCCTGGGGCTCCCGACTGGACTATCTAGGTGGCCCCTTGACATCTTCACTTGAGAGCCTGCCGGACACCTCCATCATAAAACGTCTAAAACTGAACTTGAACTCTCCTTACCTGCCCCCGGCCAACCTTTCCTCTACTGTTACCATCCCAGTGAAGGGTAACTCCATGAACTTGGCAACTCAGGCCAAAACCATAGGCTCACTCACACCAGGCTCGTTCTGTCTCCCTCCATCCACATCTATTGGTCAATTCTCCTGTTACATACACACTTTGAAATGAAGTGTACGGAACATACAGTAAAATGCACAGATCCTAAGTGTGCAGAGTAACGTCCCTCCACAAAGTGAACACACTCCTGGAACTACCACTCTGAGCAACAAATGGAACATGATCAGCGCCCTGGCCAGCCACCCTCCTCCTCCCTGTAGCCACCACCATCCTTATCTCTGTTTTTGAACTTCATGAAAAGTGAATCTTACAGGATATACTCTTTTGGGACTGGCTTCTTTGCCCCCAGACTATATCTTTTGAGAGTCATCTAAATTGCATTTGTAATATGTTTGTTCTCACGGCCAAATAGGATTTACTGTGTGCGTATGCCCCAAATTATCCATTTTACTGCTGAGAGGCATTCAGGTTTCCACTTATTTTCTGGATATTATGAGTTGTACTGCTCTGGACAGTCTCTGCCCCCCACCCCGACCCAGTTTTATTGAGAAATACTTGCCACACATCATTGTATAAGTTTAAGGCACACAGCCTGATGATTTGATTGACATGTTGTGAAATGATTAGCACAATAGGATTGTCAACTATCATCTCATACAGATACAACAAAAAGAAAAACAATTTTCCTTGCGATGAGGACTCTTAGGATCTATTCTCTTAACGACTGTCCTGTGTATCGTGCAGCAGTGTGGGTGTTTCTGTACCTGTCTTTTGATGCACCTTGGTGTGTACTTCTGTTGACTGTGTGCCTGGGAACAGAATGCTGGGCCTCCTAGTTAAAGCCACTGGTTTTCCAAAGCAGCTTACACACTTCCACTCCCACCGCCCCACATGCTTGCTTCCTTCACATCCTGCTCAACATTTTAACCACTTTAGTGAGTGTGTGGAGGGACTTCTTAGAGGTTATAGGATTTTCCTGATGCCAAATGAGGTCAAGCACATTTTAATATGTTTA
Organism: Helogale parvula; assembly: GCA_004023845.1. Lineage (NCBI taxonomy): Eukaryota > Metazoa > Chordata > Mammalia > Carnivora > Herpestidae > Helogale > Helogale parvula. The sequence goes on along the minus strand of PJEM01012287.1, from coordinate 7,726 downwards.
CTGGACATTTGGATTTTGTCTTCTGCACAGTTCTTGTAGTCTTTTGTTGATTTAAGTATGTCTTGCATTGGAAACCTGCTTTTCACCCCCCACAGCTAGCCTCTTGGATTGACTTGACACCAACTTTTTTTGTTTTAGTTTATTTATTTTGAGAGAGAGACAGAGACAGCAAGAGAGAGAGACAGAGAGAGTGGGTGAGCAGCAGAGTGAGAGAGAGAGAGAGAGAGAGAGAGAGAGAATCCCAAGCAGACTCCATCTTGTCAGCACAGAACCCAATATAGGGCTCATCCTAGGAACCATGAGATCACGACCTGAGTCAAAATCAAGTGTCTGATGCTCAACTGGCTGAACCTCCAGGCTCCCTGACACCAGCGTCCTTACTGGTCCATCTGTCACTCTGCAGGCTGGCCCTCCAACACAGCTGGAGTCTCGGACAGCTGGAGGGGCGGCTGGGCCAAAGAGTGTGTGAATGCTCAAGCTTGGGAGTAGTATCAAAACCATCTTCCAAAATGGTAGCATCAGTTTATACTCTGATTGGGAATATGTGAGAGATCCCATAGAGGCAGACCCTCTCTGAGCCTTGGTATGGTCAGACTTCTTATTTTTATTTATTTTTTTGCTAGGATGTGAAGTATCTTATTGTGGTATTTTTTATGTTTTTATTTATTTATTTTTGAGAGAGAGAGAGAGGGAGAGAGAGAGAGAGACAGCGCGAGCAGGAGAGGATCAGAGAGAGAGGGAGGCTCAGAATCTGAAGGCAAGCTCAAGGCTCTGAGCTAGCTGTCAGCACAGAGCCCCACGCGGGGCTTGAACCCATGAACCGTGAGATCATGACCTGAGCCTAAGCCGGAAGGCAGACGCTTAGCCGACTGAGCCACCCAGGCACCCTGACATTTTTAATTTTAAAATAGCCATACTTATCAGTCTTTTATTCAACAGACATTGCTTGGTGTGCTTTGGGAAACCTCTTCCTTTTTGTATTTTCTGTTAAGAATTTCAAGTTTTGTTTTTCATGTATAAGTTCCTGGGTTCTTACAGAATATGAGTCAGGTTCCACTTTTGATTTTTAACAAATAGATGATCATCTTTTGCAGGTTCCATTTGTTGAGCACCCCCTCCCCTTCTTCAGTGGTAATGTACCACCTCGGTTGTGCCACAGTTTTCCGGGTCTGACTCAGGGCTTTTGTTCTCTTCCATTGACCAATTTATCTATCTCAGCCATATTATCTTAACTGTTAGTTTTATCCCTGGGAGCACAAGTCTTCTTCTTGCTTTTCTATCTTAGAAGTGTCCAGGCTAGGGGTACCTGGGTGGCTCAGTCGGTTAAGCATCTGACTCTTGATTTTGGCTCATGTCATGATCTTGGGTTTGTGAATGTGAGCCCCACATTGGGCCCTCTGGTCGGCACAGAGCCCACTTCAGATCTTCTGTCCCCCCCACCCCTTGCCCACTTGTGCTCTCTCTCAAAATTAAATAAACATAAAAAAAGAAGTGTCCAGGCTGTAATTACCCCTTTACTCATCCATGTACATTTTCAAATTATCATAACAAGTTCCAAAAAATTTCTCTTAAAACATTGCAGTTCATAAACGTTGAATCCACAGTTCATTTTGAACAAACACACATATGAGTAAAAATGAAAGAAAGAAAAACTGGATTAAGTTCTCAGGTCATAATATCTACCAAAATAGCAATAGAGACACCCAAAAGAAAACACAAGGGAGAAAAAATAAAGGTAAAACAGAAATTATTGAAATAGAGATTACAAAACGAATAGATCTAATTAATAAATTAAAATTTTCGTTTTCTAAAGAAAGCAATAAAATAAACTACCAGTTGATATAATCAAGAGGAAATGGCACAAGGCACACAAACACAAAATGAGAAAGGATGGTGGAGAAATAATTGAACACAAGAAATTTTAAAGTTCAAAGGAAAGTACAGTGCAAACTTCAATGCAAATAAATTTGCATTCTTGGATGAACCTGACAGTTTCCTAGGGAAATATAATTTACCAAACTGACCTAAATAAAGATAGAAGGATTGAACAGGTTCATTTCCATAAAAGAAACAGAGATAATTCAGGAATTTCCTCATGAAACACTTCACATTCTGATGGTTTTACCAAATCTTTAGGGACCGGATAGTCCCAATACTCCATAGACTGTTTTAAACCTTTAAAAAAAAAAAAACTTCCAAATTCCTTCTTATGTAGCAAGTATAACATGATTATTTAAGCACTTTTTTAGAAAGCACTTTTTTTTAGAAAGAACTATATACTTACTGAATTGCTTATGATATTGATACAAAGTATTTAAAGAAAATATTAAACTATTATATTAGAAGATATTGGAAAACATTCTATTACATTATCACTAACAAGTGAGATTAGGGAAATCATTAATATATCCGATTAATAGATTTAAGAAGAAAATTATGTGACTATCTCCATAGATGCTAAAAATGCCCTTCATAAAATTCACCATAGAATGATTTGGTAAGTGTCTTTTTAGTATCATAAAATATATACTTTGTTCCTAAAGCTAGAACTTTACTTAATGGAGAAGTGCTAGAGAGTTTCCAGTAAGGCCGTCTGCTTGTCACCGTTATACTGGAGGCACTAGACAAAGCAGTTAGAGAAGAGAAATCAGGAGGAGGCACAAGAGTTAGGGAGAAATGGAGTAAATCTATCCCAGTAAATGATATGATTGTGGACCTAGAAAACCCTGAAAGCATTTTGTATTTGTCTTCATTTTACCATTTCTGGAGTTCTTCATTTCTTTGTGTAAACCCAGTTTTTGTTGGTATCATATTCCTTTTGCCTGGAGAACTTCCTTTAATGTTTCTCATAGCACAAGTCTTCTGGGAATTAATTACCTGGCTTTTGTCTACGAAATCAGTATTTTTTTTTTAAATTTTGAAAGCTGTTTTCACTGGTTGTATAATTTTGGGTTGACTTTTTTTCTTTCTTAGCTCTTTAAAGATGTAATTCTTTTTTTTTTCTTTTATAGTTTATTTTCAAGTTTGTTTCCGTATAACACCCAGTGCTCATCCCACAAGTGCCCTCCTCCATGCCCATCACTCCCCTTCCCCTCCGCCCTCCCCCATCAGCCCTGTTTGTTTTCAGTATTCAAGAGTCTCTCGTGGTTTGCCTCCCTCCCTCTCCCTAACTCTTTTTCCCCTCCCCTCTCCCCCTTGGTCCTCTGTTAAGTTTCTCCTGTTCCACTTATGAGCGAAAACATATGGTATCTGTCCTTCTTTGCCTGACTTACTTCGCTTAGCATGACACCCTTGAGGTCTATCCACTTTGCTACAAATGGCCAGATTTCATTCTTTCTCATTGCCATGTAATACTCCATTGTGTATATATACCACATCTTCTTGATCCACTCATCAGCTGATGGACATTTAGGCTCTTAAAGATGGAATTCTTATCTTTGTTCCTCTGTATGTAATGTATCTTTTCCCCTGGCTGGCTTCAAGATTTTCACTTTACCTTTGGTTTTTAGAAGTTTTAATATAAGGTGTCTAGATTTTTTTAAAAAAAATATCCTGTTGAGACTCTCTGTGTTCTTGGATTTATGGTTTCCTATCTTTCATTATTTTTGGAAAATGTTTAGCCTATCTGTTTAAATATTTGTTCTGATCTGTTATTTCTTCTCCTGGAATTTCAATTACATGGATGTTAGACTGATATTGTACAATTCTTGAAGGCTCTGTTCTGTTTTGTTTGTTTGTTTTTAATCCTTTATTTCTTTGTGCTTCAGTTTGGGTAATTTTCTATTGACCTATCTCTTCAAGTTCATTGATGCTTTCTTTGATGTATTGAGGCTTCTGATGCACTCAGAAAAGCTCTTCGTGTCTGTTTTTTCATCCTAGTATTCCCACTTGACTCTTTCTTATTGTTTCCACCTCTGTAAATTTTAACACTAGGTTCTCGATACAGAATCCTGCCTGCCTTTGAGTCACACAGTCCTTTGGTCCCCTCTGTTCCTCATCAGCAAAGGAGCTTCCTTCCATTCCCTCGCTTCTGGGTCTCCATGGGTTGGCTGCAATCCTCCACTAAAGGTCTTAATTCCCGATAGGTGACCCACAGCTTATAACCACTGCCCCAGGTTCCAATAGTAACCCCCTCCCCTTGTTCTTGTGAGCCTGTGAGTAGCAAGATCTCCTTGGTTTGGCCCACAGTAGACACCCATATATTTATTGAGTGAATGAATGAATGAATGAATGAATGAAAATATCTGAAACATACAGTGCTAGGGGAATGGAAGGAGACAAGCATGGAATTAAGGACTTAAATGCCTCAGAGCTCCCAGCCAGCAGGCTGAATTGTCTAACTTTAAATAACCAAATGGGCCTGAGACCCAAGCTAAATGCTACAGGCAGGTGCTGTGCAGAGGACTCCATCAGCTGCTGGTGCAGAGTTCCCACCTGTGAGGACAGGGCCCTGTCTGCTCTGCCACCTGGTGGTCTCTTGCTGCTGGCTTCATGCTGGGCACAGAAGAAAGTCGTGGTGTCGTTCCTGCTCTGCACCTCATTCCCTAGGTGACTTTGAGGAAGCACAGACCCTCTCTGGGCCTCACTTTCTACATCTGTAAAGTTCCTTTAATTCTCAAGGCAACACTACGAGGTAGGTGCTATTGGTATTGTTAATTTGCACATATGAAAACTGACATTTCACATAATCCTCACAACCCTCCAATATATTTGTTGGGGCCGTCGCAGCCTTAAGAGGTGCAGGGACCTAGTGTGATCTCACAGTCTTTAGGAGGCAGAATGAAGGTTCAGTTTAGGTCTTTCTTACTCCAGAGCCCTTATATCACACTCTCCATTCCGTGATTATAACTGGTGTCCTTCCTTGAACAGTTCATGAAGTTCTCAAGCTCAGAAACTCTGTGTCCTCAGGATGGAAGACAGAGTCTAGCACAGACAAGGTGAGAGGGAAATTTTGATGAAAGATACAGAAGAGAGAATGGGAGGGAGAGGAGGAGAGGGAGTGGTGGGGAAAGGAAGAGAGAGCCAGCAAGGACCAGCCTTGAGGAGGCGCTCCCTCTGGTGGTCATTCTAAGGAGCTGCATGCAGGATGGGCTTCTCTTTTAGGGCAGGGCAGGGCGGGCCGCTCTGGAGAACAGGCAAAGCTATTCTCTGTGAGGGGGCTAATGCATCGAGATGGCTAAGGGATCTATTTCTACTGGCTTCAGCTGGAGAAGAGCTAAGTCTTTTCCGGTCTTGCCATGGAGAAATCAGAGCCATGCTGGGCGTTGTCATCTGTTGAGCCCCTCTTGTGTGTCTGGTGCTTTGGGGTATGGTCCTATGAAGAAGAATTACCATCTCATTTTACAGAGAAGGAAATAAACCCAGGGAGTTGACACAGATTTCTCCAGCTCACCACACCAACGTGGCCTCGTTTGGCTGGTTGGTTTTTTGTTTGGTTTTTGTTGGTTTTAAGACCGTTATGGACCCACGTGGGTCCTGGCCCTCTTCTCCCTGCATTCACACTCTCCCTGGGTGACCTGGCTTGTGACATGGCTGCCACTTCCACCCTTACCTCTCTTCTGGGCTCCAGACTGCCAGCCTGACGTCCGTGCTCACATATCCCAAAGGCATCTCACTCCTGGCATGTTCAAGAGTGGACCCCTGGTTCTCTTTCTTTTCTTTCCCACCCCCGCCCCCATTCCATTTGCCTTAGCCTCTGCCAGCCTCCCCCCTGCACAGAAAACGGCACATCATCTGCCCAGTTGTTTGAGGCAGAAACCCAGGAGACTTTCCAGATTCCTCTCTTACCTGTCAACTCATCAGCAACTCCTGTCACGTCTAGCTCCAAAACCCATCTCCCTTTCCTGCCCCACGTCCATTCTCCGCCTCCCAGACCATCACCAGCCGGCACCACTGCGGTGGCCTCTGACCTGACGTTCCTCCTGCTCTTACTGTTTTCTTCACTCAGCAAATGGCCATCAGGTGCTCATGTACTGTCTATCAGTCACTTCTCTGGTCCCTGTGAGCAAGACTTACCCTCTGGTCTCTTGCAGTCAAATCTTCAAACAATGGTGTTGTTGTGTTTACTATGCAAATTCCATGCGTAACACCTACATGATGACTTCAGAACTCTTCACCTTGACCTTGACCCGAAAGTAGCTGTGTGATCTGGTCTCTCCCGTAGCTTCTTCTGCCAAACTTCTCCTATTTTCCATCCGTGTCCTGTGATTTAGCTACACTACTCTCCTTTCATTTTTTTACTTCCTTAAATATGCCATCCTCGCCCAGTGGGGGGCCTCCCCTGACATGTCCCTTCTGCTGGGAATGTTCTCTCATGATAAAGGCTCTGAGAAGTCCTGCTGTGAGTTTTGCTCTGAGAAGGGCCCATTTAGCTGTGTTCGACCCTACAGTCCCCACCCTCGTTGGCCTCATTGTTGGAATACGGTTTAATTAGAAACTAAGCAATCCCTGAGCTCAGGGGCAGTGGCCAGATTCCACACAGGACTTGCAGCGGAGTCAGCCAGGAGTAGCAAATAAAAGCCTGGTCATTGGATCAGACAGGCTCCAAGGTCTAAGTGTGAATCTCCATGCCCTGGTAATGACGCATATGCTGGGCACCTTCTGGCTGAATAATTGCCCCCAAAGATGACCACATCGTCAGCCCCAGAAACTGTGAATGTGGCTAAAGGGACTGCTCAGGGGTGATTATTAAGAAGTTTGTGATTGTCCTGGCTTATTCTGTATCATGTAGGTGGGCCTGACAGGATCACTGAGGTCCTTGTATGAGGGAGGCAGGGGTAGGAGTCACGGAGGAGAGGTGGTGATTGAGGCACAGGCTAGGGTGACCCTGGAACACAGAGGAAGGTCCACAAGCCCCGGGATGCCGACAGCCACAAAGAGCTGAAAAAGCAAGACAGCAGATCCCCCCTGAAGCCTCAGAAAGAGCAAATCTTGTTGGTCAATGTCCTGATGTTGGCCCGGGGAGACTGATTTCAGACTTCTGACTCCTAGAGCTGTGAGAGAATACACTTGTGTCATGTTAAGCCACCAAATTTGTGGTAATTTGCTACAATAGTGTTAGAAAATTAACACAGCCCCTTGTAGGGGTTCAGTAAGCCTTGGTTCTAAACCCTTCCTTCTCTCTCACTCCCCCGGACGGCCACAGCAAAACCCTCAGCTGATAACCTGGGCTCCGTGAGCTAGCCTGCTCCTCTCTCTGCTAGAACGACCATCTTCCGTATGTAACCCCCTCGCTGACTTCCAGACTCGGTTCAGAGGCCACTTCCACCAGGGGGCTTGCTATGCCGCCCCCCACATACATACCCACCAGGCCGAAGCAGAGACCCACAGCGCTCACGATGGTGACCCTCCCACCACACAGCACGGCTTCCCTCCTTCATGCCTCGTTCTCTGCCAGACTGTGAATATCAGCAGAGGCTTTGTGCATGGAATGAATAGGCGGTGTGTTAGGGGAAAGCCCAAGGAGAAAGGTCCTCTAGTGAACTAACCTGGTCCGTCTGACCTGAGTGGGTGCCCTTATCTGCGCCCTCACTTGGGGTCCCCTTTGTGAAGCTTACGTGTCACTTTGCACCCTGGATGGTTTCCTGTGGACTTATTGCACGCCCCTTCAAGCCTAGTAAGTTTGCATGATGTGAACTGACATCCGTATATACCAACCACTTGCCCCGTCCCCCCCCACCCCCGCCGATTCCTTGGCTGCCGCTGGCACCTCCCCCACCCCACAGGC